>JAVTVY010025914.1:0-109005 GCA_036873755.1 Hanleya hanleyi
CAAGGGCGGATCTACGGGGGGGTTCAGGGGGTCCGGACCCCCCATGAAACCTAAAAAAATAAAAGAAAATTTGGAGGGATCAGCGTACCCTGGGATTCCACGTAGAAATAATGTCTTGAAATGATATGTAAATTAAATGAACGTGGATTATGTAATTAGAGTATCTATATGTGTATTAAACAGACCATCATCTATTCATGTAGTTTGTGAGTGTACTATTTAAGTTGGAGTTTCAATATGTATCTAAAATCAGATATTATCGCCGCGAGCGCACCACGTGTAGTGGTGTGTTATAGGCCTGTTTTGTTTGTGTTAAACCAGGAAGTCAAATGGTGTCAGGCGTATTCTTCATCAATATCGATGCGTGTTTATGCGAAACAAAGGTGAAAATAGAACAATAAATCTACCTACATTGTGTTCAGATTTATTTCCGGGAAAACGCGTAAAACGCATCTCCCGCAACCTGGAACCCCGGAGCTTCCGGGGCCTAGGCGGCCCCTGGACCCTCGCCTGGCAAGCTGTGAGGATCGCTTATTTTAGCTTTGTGTAAATGAATCGGTATCATATTGGTTCTAATGTTCCATGATGTAAAAGTCATCGTTTTTTATCTGTTAAGTATAACTAGGAAGTCAAATGGATTCAGGCATGAATATGATTTCTTCAATATCAATGCGTGCTTATAAATGAGAAACAAACGTGAAAATAGAACCATAAATCTGCATACATTATGTTCGAATATATTTCCTGGAAAATGCTTAGAACGCATCTCTGGAGATCTAGGAATTCGGAGCTTCCGGGGCCTAGGCGGCCCCTGGACCCTCGCCTGTTGGGCTATGAAGATTTCCTTGTTTTATCTTTTTGTGAATGAAGCGTATCGGTAGGCATCTTGGTTTCCCTTCCATGAACTAAATGCCATCGTTTTTATGTTTTAAATATAACTAGAAAGTCAAATGGATGCAGGCATGAGGTGCGATTTTTTCCAATATCGATGCGTGCTTATAATTGCGGGAAAATCGGGAAAATAGAACCATAAATCTGCATACATTATGATCAGTTTTATTTCCGGGAAAAACGCTCAGAACACATCTCCGGAGATCTAGGAATTCGGAGCGTCCGGGGCCTAGGCGGCCCCTGGACCCTCGCCTGTTGGGCTATGAGGATTTCCTTGTTTTATCTTTTTGTGAATGAAGCGTATCGGTAGGCATCTTGGTTTCCCTTCCATGAACTAAATGCCATCGTTTTGTATGTTTTAAATATAACTAGAAAGTCAAATGGATGTAGGCATGAGGTGCGATTTTTTTCAATATCGATGTGTGCTTATAATTGCGGGAAAATTGGGAAAATAGAACCATAAATCTGCATACATTATGATCAGTTTTATTTCCGAGAAAACGCTCAGAATGCATCTCCGGCGATCTAGGACCCCGGAGCTTCCGGGGCCTAGGCGGCCCCTGGACCCTCGCCTGTTGGGCTGTGATAGTCGACCCCCCCTATCAATTTTGGCTGGATCCGCCCTTGGTAGGTCTTATCATATTCTTGATGAAATTGAACTCATCTATAATACATTTTGTACTGAAAACCAGTGTAGCATAAACATAAAATTATGAGTTGGTTGGTTTAAAATTAGAGAATTTAGATCCGTTAACTGTTTTTGTTGTAATACCAGATTGATGGGGCGGATGTGATGGGGGGAGGGGGGTGGAGTGGGTTCGGGGCTCCATACCATGGTTGGCTTATTCAAAGTGGGGTTGGGACGTTTTTGGATGTAGCTAATCAGATAAAATCATTTATTGTACCGTACAAACGTCAATGATCGACAGAGTACAAAATAATTTGCTCCAACGAAGGATAAATTTTTGGAGAGGATTTTTTGACGCAAGAAATATGGACAGCTGTGTTGTGTGCATTATTTTCATATTTTGTTGCAAAATAGGCTAATTATAAAACTATACTTACTCTGGATTGTCCATGGTGAGCTCTCAACTGTATATATCTGTGGTAAATATCCTCAATAATAGTAGTTTGATTTGAAAATTCCTGCTACGTCCACTTTCAAGGATGCACAAAACTGAACTGCGATCTCGAGCGATATGAAAACGTGCCTGTGCACGAAACAACACGTGGCTGGCCAAAACGACAGAAGAACAACGGCGCCGTTGAACTGGACACTTTGTTGCCACTTACGATTCATCCTATCCATGAACGACTAATAGTAACAGAAGCGCGAACAATGTACCGTACAGTGTACCGTATTGTATACGTTTGTCAACCGTTGCATAAATTATTTGCCGTTTTCTTAAAACAGTGAAACAATTCAATTCAATTGTTTTTATTGCTCGACTCCGTGCACTATTCATGCAGCACTATTTATGTTTATCAGCAATTTCTATATTGACGGTTAAAATGCGAGACCACGCCTATAAAAAAAGCTGAAATCAATCCTATCGTACAAACTTTTGGACTTTTGGGCCGCACCGCCACGTCACGTTGTGTATGGTTGGCGATAGAAGACAGAAATCGGTTTCAAAGCCTAGGATTAAATCGATTTAGACCTCGAACTATGTGCACCAGTCAAATTACTGTTTTAATTCCTCGATCAAACACGTTCTAAACCACGGAATAAATCGATTCATTCCGCGGTTTAGAACCATTTAGGCCGAGGAATTGAAGCCATAAATTTGACTGGTTGACTTACTCTCTGAAATAATTAGATTGAAATTCAATCTATGAGATTGAAATTAGTGACCAATTATTGGACTGAAAATATTCAATCTAATATATTGAAAACGATAAAATGAATATGTTGTAGACAGAAAATTCAACCTACTAGATTAAAATTTTCAATCTAATAGATGGAATATTCAATCGAATAGATTGGTCGCTAATTCCAGTCTGATAGATTGAATTTTCAATCTAATTATTTTAGAGAGTAGATCGAGGTCTAACTCGATTTAATCCTAGCCATTTGAAACCGATTTCTGTCCCCTACCCCCGTGTGTATCGGGGGGGTGGAGGAAAGAGGGGGGGGGTGGAGGAAGGGCGGGGACAATCAGGGAGCATCAGGGGGTGGAGGGTATTCCCGGTGCACCCTGAACTGTTTTACCACAACTAGGTTCCACGGAAAAGCGGATATCGCTATAAACAGACCTTTTCCGCAGAAAATTAACTCCACATTTTTTTCGTTGGAAATATATTAGCATGCGGTATTTTCTGTTCGTTGCGGCTTCCTATAATCTATGGGAACACACCAATAACACAGACGATGTGATTTATGCGCGAATTAAAAAAAATCCGCTCAATTTATAAACCTGACAAACTCGGGACGGTTCAGCAACTCAGTTATAAACCACAGAACGTACCGTACTTGACAAAGGAAATTTTCTCAAACAGGCGCTTCAAATTTTAAAAATACTCTCCAAACCGTGATTCCGTGCCTGTGGAATTCACGAAAATCAGATATGTCATGATTCCTGATTAGGTCTTATAATTCAATCAGATTGAAGGCTGCAATCAAATCAACCCTTGACACTGGCTTTTGGATGGTAAATTCATTAGACTTGTTTGGTAAAACTAGAATCCAGAATACAGAATGCATTTTCACAAGAAAATCCAATATCCCATCTTGCTGATTCACAAGCGGCAATCAATGTGCCACGCCTGAATATGAACACGCCTACGCGAAACAAAGCACCAGTCAACTCAACGTCCTCAAATTGCAATCGTATGGAAACTGACCACACTTCAACAAAGTAACAATCTGTTATTAGGGTTCCATGCCAGTATGGCTGGAAACCTATTGTTTTTGCTATTATTATTAGGGTTGCAAGCCAGAGGCTGCAAACCTCTTATAATCGGTATTATTATTATTATTCCGCCGGATTTTGTCCGGCAATTTTCTTGGCCGCCGTTTAATCGATGAAGTCGAAACTTCGCATAGTTGTTGGGGAATGTGAGTTCTAATGCATATCAAAAGAGGAAGCCGATTGGTCAGATGGTTTGGCGGCCATCTTGGATTTACCCTAAAACCTATCAAGATCTTCTCCTCTGCAACCACTAGACCGATTGATTCGAAACTTCGTACACATGATCAATGGATCAGGGGCCCTCAGATCTCTATTTAAAAGTTTGCTCCGTAAGTTAAGATGGCCGCCATTGACCAATCAAAATGGTCGGATTTTCAAATAACGGATTTTGACCGGAACAGTTATGAAATATATGTTATAGGACATGGCGGTCACGAATATGCAAAAATTTTGCTCCCAGCTCACGTGGTTTGGCCGCCATCTTGAATTCTGTGAAAAACTTTGCCAATTTTGCAACGGCTTATTCTCTTGAACCCTGATAGATATGGATTTCTAGGTCACTGCGATATGTGGGGAAGGCCATGGTCTGTTGCACTGAAAACAAATATTTTCGATTGGCTGAATGGTTTGGCGGCCATATTGGATTTAGCTCCAAACCTTCAACGATCTTCTCTTCTGAAACCTCTGCTTCGGTCGTTGTGAAACTTGGTACACATGATCAATGGACAGAGTTCTCCCACATTATGACTCATAAAGTTTATCGGTTAAAAAAGATGGCCGCCATCAACCAATCAAAATGGTCGAATTTTCAAGTAACGGATTTTGACCGGAAAAGTTATGAAGTATATGTTATAGGACATGGCGATCACGAATATGCAAAAATTTTGCTGCTAGGTCACGTGGTTTGGCCGCCATCTTGAATTATGTGAAAAACTTTGCCAATTTTGCAACGGCTTATTCTCTTGAACCCTGATAGATACGGATTTCTAGGTCACAGCGATATATCAGGAAGGCTATGGTCTGTTGCACTGAAAGTAAATATTTTCGATTGGCTGAATGGTTTGGCGGCCATATTGGATTTAGCGCCAAACCTTCAACGATCTTCTCTTCTGAAACCGCTGCTCCGATCGTTGTGAAACTTGGTACACATGATCAATGGACAGAGTTCTCCCTTCTTATGACTCATAAAGTTCATCGGTTAATAAAGATGGCCGCCATCGACCAATCAAAATGGTCGAATTTTCAATTAACGGATTTTGACGTGAAAAGTGACTCTATATATGCATTGCGTCATGGTTATACAATATGCAGAAATGTTGCTGGTTAGATGTAAAATGAAGCAATGCCGTCATTTCCAGCACAGCTGGATTAGATTAGATTAGATTAGATTTTATTCACCAAATATGATAACATGAGATTGACAGTTGTAGAAATGTGGATGGCGGGAATAAAGCCCAGATGGGTTTGTTCTATCCCTAGATATTTAACTAATTAGGTTGAGCGAATGTAATAGGTGAGTTGAGCCAAAAAACGATGCGATGTGTACACAGCTTAATACGAAGGATCATCAAAATTGACTACATTTTTCAAGAAGATAGGATTTAACCTTTGACTTGAAGAGTGACGAGGAATCAATTGTTTTTAAGTAAGAGGGAAGTTTGTTCCATTCCCGAGGACCTGAACACTTGAGAGTGTAATATGATAAGTTGGAATAGTGAAATGGTCTGTAGAGATTGATGTTGCGGGTTCTTCTTTGATATTGATGAATAGCTAATTGCCTGGTGAAGTAGGTTTGGTAGATTGTGGACATGACGTAAGCAAGAATATTGGTTCAGTTGAAGAAGTGGCAAAATTTTCAGCGAGAGGAAAATTGGAAGTGTATGATCACGTTTATTGGAAAGAGATATAATTCTTACAGCACGCTTTTGTAGCAGAAACAACGGATTTAGATGGCTCGAGTACGTATTTCCCCATAGAATATTTCCGTACGACAGATAAGGGAAGATCAGAGAGTAATATAATATGTAAAGTGTTCTCTTATTTATGGAGTTTTTTATGTGATTAATTATACCTATGTTTCTCGACACCTTCCTGCAAATATAATCTATATGATTTATCCAGTTCAGAACATCATTAAACAGGATGCCAAGGAATTTGAAATTATTCACCAGTTCAATATCTGTTCCTAGGTCGATGTTCCCGCATTAAATGTTTTATTACTGGATATTATTATAGCTAACTTTTTTATTGCTTCCTTCCATTTAATCGTAGCTTAAATATTTTCCCGATGCGTTATATACATCTGCAGCCTGCAACATTCACTCGGGGATTTGTTGGAAAAACGATACAATTTCACGTTCCTAAATTGAACCGATACAATAAATTCACGAATACAAGAGCATAACCCTTTCAAACTCGTAAATACTAGACACAGGCAAAAGACTCACGCAGAAAACAAATATAGACTGTTCTGTCTACCTTTTCATTAGTATGAGTGTCGTTTACATGGGTTGTCTCCCTTTACTGCTATAACCATGGACCGTCCCATCCTTGATGATCGACCGTAAATTTCACAAAAACAGAAATTTTGAGAGAATTGTTCGATATGCACAGTACAGTTCTGAATTTTAAAATCATAACTTCATTATTACAATTAGAATAGGTTATATGTTGACGCATCTCTCCCCCCCTTTCCCCTCGCTAGACAGTTCATGCACTCTATGTTATTATTGAATTGAATGTCCAGCCCGTCAGGATTTTCTAGATCGCCTAGAATGCATAATTTCGGAAGCCGACTCGGTTCCGCTTTTATAATGCATTCTTTCATTCTTTGGGGAAAAGAAATAATTATACAATTAAATATACAATTGAATAATGATATAATAACATCACTTCGATCCCGTGATTTTACAAATGCGTTTTGCCATTACGGATAAAACTGTGCAAAAGGGCCAATGCACAGATATTCGTACGTCATAGCAATGGCTCGAAAATAGGATGATTTATAGGAATTAGCCTGTATCATACTAACAATTGGGTCATAGTTTACCCTAGGACCTCCCGTCATGTGGTTCTATTCCGACACCTGTGGTGCCATGTATGGACACGAGGAATGCAGTGTAATCACGTGACCAGCAAGTTTTTCGCATATGTTGCATATGTTGATCAGTGGTTTGAGTGTTCGAGAAACTCTGAAGACTTCAGTTAATTATCCGTTGTGAATGCGTCTGATTACAGTTTAGACCTCAAAGTAACAAGGTAAGATGTAGAATATCAGGGACTGCACTTTGATTGAACATTTGTAGGTGATGGTGGTGTTGTTGTCCTTTCTGCATCATTGTGAAATAACAACAACAACAACAACAACAACAACAACAACAATAAAAACATTTGTCAGAAACTGAACACATCTGAACTACTGCTGTTGGTTCATTGCCTGCGATTTGTGCTTGCAACCCGAGGATTGCCGCTCGCGGCTATATTTAGGGTTGCAAGCCAGAGGCTGCAAACCTCTTATTATTGGTATTATTATTATTATTATTATTTTTATTCCGCCAGATTTTGTGACACGTTTTTCTTCAACAGCGCTATAGCGATCTGGCTGAAACTTCGCATAGTGATTGGGAATAGAGAGATCTAATGCATATCCAAAGAAGAAGCCGATTGGTCGAAAGGGCCGGCGGCCATCTTGGATTTACCCTCAAAAAAAGTAATACTTCAAAGATCTTCTCCTCTGAAACCGCATGGTCGATTTACTCGAAACTTGGTACACATGATCGATGGATCTGGGGCTCTCAGATTACGATTTCAAAATTTGCTGCGTAAAACAAAATGGCCGCCATTGACCAATCAAAATTGTCGGTTTTTCAAATGACGGATTTGGACGGGAAAAGTGGCTACATATATGCATTGGGATATGGCGATCACGAATATGTAAAAATTTTGGTCCTCGGTCACGTGGTTTGGCCGCCATCTTGAATTTTGTCATAAACGGAGCACTTCTTGTAGAGCCTATATTTCTGGAACTACGAGAGGTACAGCCTTGTAGTTTGTTGCATTATGTTGTCCAGAAGCAGCGCTTTCGGAAGTATGTTAACCGTTTTCACCTATCTTCAATAGTTTTCCCGCTATTCTCCATCGTATTTCACCCAAATTTGTCAATTATCGGATTTTTAATGTAACGGATTTCGATAGCGGAAGTGACTACATGTAAGTTATGGGACACAACGATGATGAATTTGGTGAGTTCGTGGTAGTTGAACTCATTAGATCTAATGAATATCCAAAGAAGAAGCTGATTGGTCAGATGCTTTGGCGGCCATCTTGGATTTACCCTAAAATCTTTCAAGATCTTCTTCTCTGGAACCGCTGGGTCGATTGACTCGAAACTTGGTACACATGATCTATGTATCTGGGGCTCTCATAATACGATTTGAAAATTTGCTCCGTAAAACAAAATGGCCGACATTGATCAATCAAAATTGTCGGTTTTTCAAATAACGGATTTGGACGAGGAAAGTGGCTACATAAATGCATTGTGATATGGCGATCACGAATGTGCAACAATTTTGGTCCTGGGTCACGTGGTTTGGCCACCATCTTGAATTTTGTCAGAAACTGAACACATCTTTTAGAGACTATAACTCTGGTACAACCTTGCAGTTTGTTGCATTATATTGTCCAGGAGGAGCTCTTTCGGAAGTATGTCAACCATTTCAACGTAACTTCAATAGTATCCCCGCTATTCTCAGATGTAAATCACCCAAATTTGCGAATTGACAGATTGTTCTTCAGTGGTAACTATGTAGGTTAGATCTAAAGGGAAGCAAATGACGTTTTGCCAAATAAGGTGGCTTCCAGGTCTAAAACTACTACTGTTGGTTCATTGCCTACGATATGTGCTTGCAACCCGAGGATTGCCGCTCGCGGCTATATTTATTATTATTATTATTATTATTCTTTCCGCCAGATTTTGTCCATTCTATAAAATCAATATTACTGTATCGTCGAAGCTGAAACTTCACATGGTGGTTGGGGACCTTTCGGTTTATTGCATATCCTAAGAAGAAGCCCATTGGTCAGAATCGTTGGCGGCCATCTTGGATTTACCGAAAAACATTCCAAGATCTTCTTCTCTGGAACCACTTGACCGATTGACTCGAAACTTGTTACACATGATCGATGAATCTGGGGCTCTCAGATCTCTATTTAAAAATTTGCTCCGTAAATTAAGATGGCCGCCATTGACCAATCAAAATTGTCGGATTTTCAAATAACGGATTTGGACGAGGAAAGTGACTACATATATGCATTGTCATATGGCGATCACGAATATGCAAAAAAATTGTACCTAGGTCACGTGGTTTGGCCGCCATCTTGAATTTTGTCAGAAACGGAGCACATCTTGTAGAGCCTATATCTCTGGAACTACGGGGGGTACAGCCTTGCAGTTTGTTGCATTATATTCTTCAGGAGCAGCTCTTTCGGAAGTATGCCATCCATTTCTAGGTAGCTTCAATAGTTTTGCCGCTATAGAGGAATCAAAATTTTCAAATTTTCAAACAATGCCGAAAATCACCTAATTTGAGAAGTACTTTTGTGTAATATTACACGAACGACGAGTCGGATTATTCTGAAATTTGGCATACATACTCGCTGTATAACTGCTATGATGGCAGTAAAATTTCAGCATGATCGCATTATTAGTTTCAGAGGTATGGTAGAACGGGTCATTTGAGTAGGTCTGAGCTTATGGCTGAAACTATACTTAACAAAGGCAGACTGTGAGAAGCGCTATCTCCGGGCGACTAATTTGCAAGCTCAACTTTCTCCAATCAACTCATAGTCTGGACTCCAGGGACCGTTTTCTCTACCTATTTCAACGTACTAACATTTTGATTTCGATGAAGGAGCCGTCTAGGACGCAAACAAAGGCCAGAAACGTGTTTCCCACGTGTTGTTGACCAAGAAAAAGTGTTTTTTGAAGCTCTAAATTCATTTATTAGGGGGCATTATTAGGGTTGCAAGCCAGAGGCGTGCAAACCTCTTATTATTGGTATTATTATTAGGGTTGCAAGCCAGAGGCGTGCAAACCTCTTATTATTGGTATTATTAGGGTTGCAAGCCAGAGGCTGCAAACCTCTTATTATTGGTATTATTATTATTATTATTCCGCCGTATTTTGTCCGGGAATTTTCTTGGCCGCTATTTCACCGATGAAGTCGAAACTTCACACATATATTGGGGAATGGGAGATCTAATGCATATCAAAAGAAGAAGCCGATTGGTCAAAAGCCCCGGCGGCCATCTTGGATTTACCCTCGAAAAAAGTATTATTTCAAAGATCTTCTGCTCTGGAACCGCTGGGTCGATTGACTCGAAACTTGGTACACATGATCTATGGATCTGGGGCTCTCAGAATACGATTTGAAAATTTGCCCCGTAAAACAAGATGGCCGCCATTGACCAATCAAAATTGTCGGATTTTCAAATAACGGATTTGGATGGGAAAAGTGACTACACATATGCATTGCCATATGGCGATCACGAATATGTAAAAAATTTCTTTCTAGGTCACGTGGTTTGGCCGCCATTTTGAATTTTGTCAGAAACGGAACACATCTTGTACAGGCTGTAACTCTGGAACTACGGGGGGTAGAGCCTTGCAGTTTGTTGCATTATATTCTCCAGGAGTAGCTCTTTCGGAAGTATGCCATCCATTTTTTACGTAGCTTCAATAGTTTTGCCACTATAGAGGAATCAAAATTGTCAAATTTTCAGATAATGCCGAAAATCACCTATTTTGAGAAGTACATTTGTGTAATATTACACGAACGACGAGTCGGATTATCCTGAAATTTGGCGTACATACTCGCTGTATAACTGCTATGATGACTGTAAAATTTCAGCATGTTCGCATAATTAGTTCCAGAGGTATGGTAGAACGTGACATTTGAGTAGGTCTGAGCTTATGACTGAAACTATACTTAACAAAAGCAGACTGTGAGAAGCGCTATCTCCGGGCGACTAATTTCCAAGCTCAACTTTCTCCAATCAAGTCATAGTCTGGACTCCGGGGACCGTTTTCTGTACCTATTTCAACCCTACTAACATTTTGATTTCGATGAAGGAGCCCTCTAGGACGCAAACAAAGGCCAGAAACGTGTTCCCCACGTGCTGCTGACCAAGAGAACGTGTTTTTAGAAGCTCTAAATTCATTTATTAGGGGCCGTTATTAGGGTTGCAAGCCAGAGGCTGCAAACCTCCTATTAGGGTTGCAAGCCAGAGGCTGCAAACCTCTTATTATTGGTATTGTTCTTATTATTATTCCGCCGGATTTTGTCCGGGAATTTTCTTGGCCGGCATTCAACCGATGAAGTCGAAACTTCACACAGATATTGGGGCATCGGAAATCTAATGCATATCAAAAGAAGAAGCCGATTGGACAAAAGCCCCGGTGGCCATCTTGGATTTATCCTCCAAAAAGATATTTTTTCAAAGATCTTCTTCTCTGGAACCGCTGGGTCGATTGACTCGAAATTTGGTACACATGATCTATGGATCTGGGGCTCTCAGATTATGACTCGACAATTTGCTGCGTAAAATAAAATGGCCGCTAATGACCAATCAAAATTGTCGGATTTTTAAATGACGGATTTGGACGGGGAAAGTGGCTACATATATGCATTACGATATGGTGATCACGAATATGCAAAAATTTTGGTCCTCGATCACGTGGTTTGGCCGCCATCTTGAATTTTGTCAGAAACGGAGCACATCTTGTAGAGCCTATATCTCTGGAACTACCAGAGGTACAGCCTAGCAGTTTGTTGCACAGGGGTGTAATTGTACAGGGGCAGTATGTCAACCATTTTCATCTATCTGCAATAGTTTTTCCGCTATTATCTGTCGTATTTTACCCAAATTTGTCAATTATCGGATTTTCATGTAACAGATTTTGATAGCGAAAGTAACTATATGTACGTTATGGGACACGCCGATGCTGAATATGGCAGGTTCGTGGTGCATGAGCCCACTAGATCTAATTAATACCCAGAGAAGAAGCCGATTGGTCGGATGCTTTGGCGGCCATCTTGGATTTACCCTAAAACCTTCCAAGATCTTCTTCTCTGGAACCACTGGACCGATTGCCTCGAAACTTGGCACACATGTTCGATGAACCTGGGGCTCCCAAATTATGATTCGAAAAGTTGTCCCGTAAATTAAAATGGCCGCCATTGACCAATCAAAATTGTCGGATTTTCAAAGGACAGATTTGGACGGGGAAAGTGGCTACATATATGCATTCCGATATGGCGATCACGAATATTGAAAAGTTTGCTCCTAGGTCACGTCGTTTGGCCGCCATCTTGAATTTTGTCAGAAACGGAGCACATCTTCTACAGGCTATAACTCAAGAACTATGGGAAGTACAGCCATGCAGTTTGTTGCATTATATTGTCCAAGAGCAGGTCTTTCGGAAATATGTCAACCATTTCAATGTACCTTTAACAGTTTTCCCTCTATTTTCAGATGTAAATCATCCAAATTTGCGAATTGACAGATTGTTCTTCAGCGGTAACTATGTAGGTTAGATCTAAGATGAAGCAAATGACGTTTTGCCAAATAGGATGGCTTCCAGGTCTAAAACTACTGCTGTTGGTTCATTGCCTGCGATATGTGCTTGCAACCCGAGGATTGCCGCTCGCGGCTATATTTTTGTATATAACTGTTATTCCTGTATGTGTATATAATAATGTTTTGTTGTTTGTTTGTTTAAATATTTTAAATCAGATATCATATAATCACTTTGTGTGTGTATGAAAGGATGTGTGTCTGTGGAGGGCCTCAGGGAAGATCAGCACCTAGCTGACTGAGTGTACACTTTTGTCCACCCTCTGAAAATAAAGCTTATTATTATTATTATTGTAATGGCGCCATGTGACACACCAGCCGCGGGGTGGTTGGGCGGCTTCAAAGAGGGAATTTCCTTTGCCTACAAGTGTTGCAGGTCATGTGATGCACCACCTGAGCGGGTTAAGACATTATATCACCAAGATGACAACAGTATGCGGTCAACAGATACCCATAAAATAAGATGTGATACATTGCGTGAGTTATCTCCAGAAGCCAAAACCTATTGGAGCAAACTATGGGGAATCAACATTACCAGTATTTTAAGTGACATAACAGGGGTTGAGATTTCATTATGGCTTGTACAAGACCCGATGCATATCCTGTTGGAAGGCATTGTCGCAAATGAAATACGTCTCTTGCTTTTCTACTGCATCACTACCAAGCAATTCTTTAACCTGAAATGGTTCAATACCCAGCTGAAGTCTTTCAGCTACACATCAAAAGATCGCAAAAACAAGCCACAAACCATTGACGCAAAAGTATTGAAACCTGGCGGGAAGCTTAAAGAAACAGCAATCGAGACCTACACTCTGCTGTGTATATTACCGTTCATCATTGGTAATAAGGTGCCAGAGGGAGATGATCATTGGGTGAATTTTTTCTATCTTTTGCAAATCGTGCTGCTATCCACAAGTCCCTATGTTAGTGCGTCGACTGCCGTTGACATTGAACAGATAATTTTCATTTATCTTTCAAACTTCAACAGATGTTACCCTAAAGCATCATTTGTGCCTAAAATGCACTATTTGACACATTTTTCTCAACAACTCTTGAACTTTGGCCCACTTAGAAATCAGTGGTGTATGCGTTTTGAAGGGAAGCATGGTTTCTTCAAGAAAGTTAAGTGGACAAATTTTAAAAATTTACCGCTGAGTGTCTCACAGAAGCATCAGTTATGGATGTGCTACAAACAACTGGGCCATAATGGCAGGTTTGCAGAAAATTTCCTATATGATGGTGACCGAGTATCAGAAGGTGAAGAGATTCGTATGTCACAGGCTTTTCCTGAGTTAGAACTCCCCTTCGAACAGGATAGCGTATACATTGTTCCCAGAGTAGACATTCATGGACATACTTACACCAAAGATACTGTTTTGTTCTTAGATTTAGATTACCTGCCTCCTACCCCAGTTTTTGGGGTTGTGAAACATGTCATTGTTGTAGAGTATGTGAAATATTTCATAGTCGCAAATCTGCAAATTCAAATGTTCAATGAGCATATCAACTCTTATGCTGTGAGAGAGACGCAAGATCTTCGGATTGTAAAATTTTCTGACTTGAAATTCAACTGGCCGGAAAGCGTTTATGTCTTTTCTGGACAAAAATATCTGATGTTACGAAATTCACCTTTTGTGGAACCATTGTGCTGAAGAGTATGATCATAGAAGAAAAATGACAGTATGTGGAAAAAATGGCAAATAGGTCATTGAACGCCTGTTGGTAGTTTTTACAGAAAGTTATGATTTATTTGTATAGCAAGTGCTGAAACTTCTGAAACAATATTAATTTCAATGATGTGTGGTCAAGTGATATATTCTGACCTTCTTGATACTCTTGGCTTGGCTAGATGATAAAGGGGAATGGCAGTACCAGTGTTTAAAATCTGCGATGCAGAAAGGAGAAAAAGGAAGCTGACGTCAGCAGAAACTATCCAAGGACATACATTTGTACATTGATTGTTTGATTTCTGTACTGATTTTGTTTAAATATTTTGCTTAAAATTTAGACAAATACTTTGTCATTTCTTTGCCAAAATTGTTCTCTTATTGAGTTGTTATCTATATCGACTACCGTTGTATCCTTACCACCATATTCCGTTTTGACGAATGATTCGTCAAATTTGTAGCTCACTGGTCTATCTACTCATGATCCGGATGTTGTGTAACATATAATATTAACATGATTTATTGAATCCATGAATAGGAGTTAAATCAACCAGTGCTTCCATTCTTATCAGCTGTTTTCATATGAATACTTATTTTTTCCCTCAAGGTTCGGCAGTGTTGAATTCCGTGTCACCACTGAGGTATGTTGTCACGGAGAAAGACGGGTGTGATGTGGATGACGACAGCATATTACTGGAGATGAAGGGGGAGCTTCTCATGCTGCTGTCTGAGGATGATGTCTGGTCGTCACCGGATTGTTCAACTCCTTTCACCAGCCCAGTCCCCAACACCAGCAACTTGGATGACCTTGGCCAAACCACAACCATGACAGTAACTAATTCCAACCCTGACACCATGGACATTGTTCCTGTGCCATGCCCAACAAGCTCGTCCATTGCGGAACCAACCACGGAGGCTTCTGGAAACGCACAATCTCAAAGTGCAGGTTAGTTCTTCATACATTATAAATATACGATTTGTAGCATAATGCAGGTCACTAGTTTGCCTCGTAGTACAGTTCAGGGAATGAAATGACTTATTTTCGTCCAGTGGTGAAAGCTCTTGAACAACCTTTTCACAGGATCAAAAATGTACTAGTAATCAGTTTACACAAGAGGTGAAATGATAGCCTTCTGTACAATAAAGAGCAGACCTTTCCTTTTCAGCATACAAATTTTGTTATCACTGTAGGTATATATGCAGTTATGTTCTACGAATTTAATTTCTATTACAGTCCAGTTTACCGTACCCCTCCCTCACCTATCCGACTATGTGCAGGCCTGCCTAAAGAACGGCAAGATATTGGCTTGCTTCAGCAATCTGATCTGTGAATGTGCTCACTTCTATTCGAATCAGTTTCCAATATCGTCTCCCATGCAATATCAAGAGGTCGGGAAGCAACTGTACCAGAGGTACCCTTGTATCAAGTTTCCCAAAGGAGCTGAACCGTGGGTAAATACTATTTATAATATTTAGTATGAATGGTCATGTGTGGTGGATATTATACACCATATTTGCATTGTCTAAGTGAAACAAAGATTTGTCCACACTAAAAGAATGTTACAATGAATTTCAGTTCAGCTCTACATATACTACACATCGAGAGGATTTACAAGGCTTACAATAGCAAGTTGATCAGCATTGTACAGCTGATATGTTCAAAGTTGTACAAACAATGACACAATATCTACTTGTCCATGATAGATTGCATTTCATGTTCAGCCTATATACCACATTCAACTTTGTTCAAATTCTGCAGAAATCTGCATGTCTGGGTGGTTCGACTATTCACTATTTTGTTATTTTATCACAGACCGTGTTTTGTGCGAAACCGAGCAAAAAAATTCGGAACATGACGTTCAAAAACCTGAGAAAGAGCGCTCCACCTGGAGGACGGACTTCGCCCAAACTAGGCCTACCCAAATTCAGTGGCATCTCTCACAGGAACCACAACAACCAAAACCTACTCGAGCCCATATCTGAAGAAGATTATGACAGGCATGTCCTGGAAATCAAGGCTGAAACAGACGAGCTATCCCCAAACTCGACACATATTCAGGTCCTGTTAAGGGAATCGTTCGTGAACCGGAGGCAGTGGATAACCAAGCTACCTACACAAGCCTGGGCACCACTCATCACAGAATTCTCATGCTTCGAGGACATGGATCATGTAAGCACTTCCCTTATCGTATGAATGGTATCACGAATTAGAATTTTCCTCTTCCTTTATTAATGTTCTTAATAATTCTCTTAATATAATTGAAAGTGCGAAATACAAATGTTTCAGACAATTTTACAAATTGTACGTTTATGCATATGCTAAGATTTGCTATATTCAATATGTGTAAACACTATGGCTCATTCGTGTGTTTTCCAGGTGATTTATGAATACCGCTTGATAAAGAAGACGACTGACCTTGAAGAGGAGAAGATGCAGTTGACGAAGTTGTTCCGACTGGTTGCCAAATCAGCAAAGAAAGGAGATCTCCAGGTAAGAGCTCCTGTTTCTTTTATTTATAAATTATTTGTTGTTGGCAGTTGAAGAACACACAATGTAGTGACATCATGGTCACGCAAACAACGAATTTATTTACCATAGTCCCGTTCCTATAGTAGATGACTTTTGAACGTTTTTAAGACTTTCCAGGCCCTTCAATGATTATTGGGTTATGCCCGTTCATCATCTATCATGAATAACACATTCTTGCCAGCGCAAAGGCTAGGAGTTCACACTATACTATTTAGAATGATAGATTGAATGCAGTGTCACCACTATAAGACCAAAGGCAAAATTCAGTGAAAATTTAATAGGCAGTTTTGATAATTTGAAGTAGTTACTTAAACCAGAATGAGAATTGACATTGATTGAACAATGGTGTTCAACCCCTCTTTCAGGGTACTAACGCAGAAAAGGAGCTGTGGTTGGTCAGGACCTCGGAGAAATTGACCGCTTACGACAAGGGAAAAGGGAAGAAGACTGAATCAATTATAACAGTGAAGAAGGTAAATTGAAACGATTGTACAATTTATATGCCAGTACATTATTTTCTGGAACGTGATAAAGATTTCAGGGTTAAAATGGTACTGGGGTTCAAACTGAAATAAACCTGGGAAGATGTAACCTTACACGAGATAGGGGATTTTGTCTGATGGTTACTGTGTATTTTAGACGGATTTTAACAGGCAATCGTTGAAAATTAATAAATGGTGGTGGCGAGGATATGTGTGAAGGAAGGGTGGGGGGAGCGAAGAATGTGTCTTAGCACAACTGGAATATCTAGCTGACTGAGTTACTGCAATATGTCCTGATTCATACAAACGTCTGTTTAAAGCTTGCAAGAATATCGTATTTTGAATGTTTTCATTGATGCTGACCTCCTCTCTTTATTGTAGGATGTCTCCGAAGACAAGATATTGAATGGATGCAAGACAACTGCCTTGAGTGCCCCACGATTGATCATATTTTTCACCCCCGAGAACACCCTGATGGAGGCAGTGATTGTCGGAGACGAGAAGGCAATTTTTTGTCGCACTGACAGTCTACTGGAGGCAGTTCTATACCTGGCAATGGTATATTATATCACGGATCTGGACTATCCCCGTATTTATTCACAAATAATGGGTATAGTTCAAAAATATGTGATTCGTGAACAATTTGATGGTCCAACTTCTTCGAAGTTTACCAACTTTGTCGTCAGTGCAGACAGTGACTGAGAAAAACTCTGAATGGTTATAAAGCCAGTTTTCGTGGTTTTGAAGTAGTTTCAATTGTTTAGTGAATGAGCCTACGATTAAACACGTTGCCGTTTACTTGGAAACTGACTTACGTGTTTTTATTAAGACGGTAGTGTTTTTACTAAAAAACGCTAGTGTTTAAAATAAAACGGGTTGCATGTTTTATATAAAACATCAAACGTGTTTATTTTTAAACGCTGGCGTTTTCCTTTGGTGTTTTTGGTAAAATATGCAGTGACGTTTATCAGAAAACACTAGTGTTTAAAAGAAAACGCTACACACGTTTAAAAGAAAACGCTAAACACGTTGATAAAGTGAGTCTATTTGGTGTTTTTATTTAGACGTGTTTTACCCATTTTAGTATTTGCAGTGTACAACAGAGAAATTAACTCGTCTGATTTCTGCCCTATACTTTTACAATGGTGGAGAATGATGCCCTGTCCCCACCGTAGATATATATACTCAATCTGCCAGCTTAATTGTCACTAGTTAGTCACTTCCAATCTCTATTTGATTGATGCTCCCCCTAATTTAAGAGATTTCTGTGGAATCTGACTGGACGTTGGAGCAAATGCAACTCGTTTTCACAGAATAAATTGTTCATCACCGGGTTGCGAGCATTGTAATGTGATTTATATACGAGTAAATATCATGAACATTCTTTCGTGGAAATAGGGGCTGTATCGTGTCGCTTGCTTTTCAACGTATATCGGTCCATATATGCACACTCTGCTAGAAGTCGAGTCCGCAGTTATGACTAATATTGCAAAATGGTTTGTTGGCTGTTTCAGAATTAAAAAAAAAACAAAATCGAGGATGACGCTGACGGGTTTATAATACTAAATGAAGGATTTTTTTGATTGTTTTCAAAATGTCTACATGTAGAATCAGATGCACTCCAACTGCAAATATTCACCGAGCAGACGTTGCAAATCTCGTTCCGCTCTCGCTGGACAGGTTCTGGTTTATGAAGACCTTAATTTTCAACACTCTCGCAGTCACGTTCTTTCCCGTGAAGTCGGCATTCGTTACTGTTTTACAGTGTTCGCATACTGCATGAAATTTATTTTCTAGAGGAGAGATGTGTCGAAGCAACAGCAATAGTATTTACATTTTTCTCGTCTTGTGAACTTGACCGGATCCTGTCCAGTGCAATGTATTATGGGGGACTCCTGCCCCCCGAATATTGTTGCTATGGGTCTGCATGTATTTCAGTCTAATTGAACCCAGATAAAAAAAACGCACCTCATCTTACATGTTGCTGGTTTAAGACCTAGGACCGAAACCCAGGTTTTCTTGATCGAAAGCACAAGAACACTTTGCATCTTAATCATCTCCTATAACGTCCACGCTATACCCTTGGGTCAAGCTCTATCTGAAAATGTGAACAAAAATTCTGCATGATAAATTAGTAAATATTAATCTGATGTGAAATAAAATAGTATTTGCCTACTTCACCCCCGCGGAAAAGCAGGAAACTTGAAGAAAAGGGACGAAAACACCACTTTTCTGGTACCATGCATGACCGTCATTTACCCATGATCCTCTGCTCAGGGGTTATGCAAATACGCCCAGAATGACCCCAATATGATAAACTAAAAAGTGACGGCGTGTCATCTCTCATTTTTTGGTCGTTCCGGAGATAGCACAGAAAGTTTGTGTTGGGGGGGGGGGAGGTGGGCATAATGCCTGCTAAGGTTAACATTAGTAGAATTTTTCTTTTAATAATATGTCGATGTCAACCTGTCTTCCCCATAAATTTGTGGCATGACCAGCCGTTTTCAAACACACATCAATAAATCGTGAAGGAGCTCTGTGATTTGTCATGATTCAGAACACGGAAACGGGAGTGTTGTTCTCAGATCTGCATGATCATGAGGGACAAGTAAAATGAACAATGGTTATTGTAAATCTGATTTTAATCAGATTGTATGTCTCCTGCCACCACCTACATATCCCAGCTACGGTACTTCTAATAATAGTGAATTTTCACTTCTCTTTTCACCCCCAAAGCTATTGTCTGGGATTTTGATTGTTGATGTCTGTAATAGCATACTCCTTCGTCTGCTTAAGACCATCCTGAGCATGGTGAAATACAATATAGTTGTAGCCTGGAGCCTGATGGGCTGCAAATGGTTTCTGAATGGTTAAATATCGTAATCAAGGCCAATCACAGCTGTCATATTAATGGCAGATATCCAGCTTTGTAGGACGAAGCTCTCAGACTTTTGTCTCCGACCACTGTCTAAGATCTATGGTGTCCCCTCAGTTGTCATACGCAGGCTACATATACTACCAAGATGTCTAATACTAGTAGGGAGCTTCAGTCAGTCAGATACACCTGTGGCCTTTTCCTTGCGATCTCATCTCACAGAAATTGACAATTTGAAGACATCGGCGTATAGGAATGTCAGCTGACACTGCGACACAACCTCCCCACAGCGCATGCTCGGTGTCACCGGCTCACTCCACCTACAATAGCTTGACGGCGTTGCTATGACGTATAGAGGAATACCTACGCACACAGGTTCAGCTGCACATGAACGAACCACTTTCATATGCTCTGTCCATATTGTGGCGGATTTGTAAATAGTAAAATATTCTCTTAGTTTTAAAACTGGAACGGATGGTCGTTCGGTAAGCGATACCACCCTGTCGTGAGCCTCGCTCCTTGTATTCTGTGTTGACAAGGTCATATCTGGGCAAATTGTGGTGAACTTTTACGTAAGTTTTTTAATTTTTCTTTGTCGATTGAAATTTAAAAATATATTGGCTTAAATCTTTGACTATTCAACTAATTGAATATGTAATGACAGAATATTGGACCTTATAGATTATTTGTAAATAATAACGAAAGAGACCAGGGGTTGGTTGACCTTACGTGAGCGCCATTATGATATATGCACATGTTGTTGTTGTTAAAAACATTTTACAGAAACGTTGGATATCGGACAAATAACTTGTTATTAACTGTTTAGATGTTTGACATTATATTCCTTAAAATTATCAGGACCTAACTACAGTCGGTGAAACTTATAGGAGAATTGTATGTCTGATGATTTGATGGCATTCGATAGTAAATTTATAGTTCCCGCACTTCTCTGCCGACACGCCATATTTTTAGCTTCGTCTCATTGTATGTCAAGCGCGTCTGCAAGAATTGTATTGTTTCCCAAAGAATTTAGAGTTGATAGTTATCAAATATAGTATGTTTGTTATTTCACACAATAACTATATTTTAGTTTTTGTGAAATTATCTTGTTGAAAACATTTATTCATTGTTTTCAAGTTCGCTATGTTGTCACCATTTTCTCCATACAATCAGCATTAGCGGGTGGAGTTACAAAGATTGATAGGCTCTGAGCCAATGGGATTGTAGGAATTTCGGTCATGTAATGAATATTCATGAGTATTGGTTATATAAGTGATCAAAATTCGTAAATATGGTAGATGGTCTCGGGGTCTGAGACAGACAAGACGTCGTTACGCTGTCCAAATGCAGAGCGAACCAGACGGAATAAATGTTAGTATCTTAAAAACAAGATACACAGACTCAGATAAAGATTACTAGAACTTTGAAAGTATCCATACAATACAATAGATCATATGTAGTATGATACTATCATAGCGACAGGCACTCATTTATAGCCAGTGTGATTGGTAGTATCCATATTCCGGGGCCGCCTTACAAATGATACAATTGTATCATTGATTTCAGCCAGAAAAGTATCCACATTCCAGGGCCAAATATAATACCGCAGGAAAGTTTGGGTAAAAGCTGACGAGAAACACACAGAATGGCACATATTCTGATTATGTATATATGTGATATTACAGAATAAATTGTTGACTTTTATTGTTGAATTTAAAACAAATGACTGGACGTTTATTATTGAGAAGGAATTGTATTGTGATTGTGGAGCGATATCATTAGAAGATATCCATCAACTATCTCATAGCTGCAGGAGACGAATTCAACCAGAGAACTTTACTGTGATATCATTGGAGTAAATAATGATAAAAATATATCATAGACGTATAGTTTCTTATCAGCAAAACGATCATTGATACTTTCATATCTGACTGATACTTACCTATCCACAAGTGTATCAATGATACAGAGATGATACAGAGATATCATTGATACTTTTATATCCATGAAACTGGAATGATACAAGTGTATCATTGATACCGGGATGATACAGAGATATCAATGATACTTACCTATCCACTGAACCGGAATGATACAGATGTATCATTGAATGATACATTCCTATCCACAGAGCTAGTATGATACATATGTATCATTGACTGATAAAGATTATATCATTCATACTAAGGAGTAATATATCAGCCTGATACAGTTATACGATTGACTGATACGGAAATATCACTGACATATTCATGACACTAAATGATACAGGGGTATCATTCAAAGAACCTTCAGAATATCAGGTACTGCGGGGACTGGATCAGCTATAGAATAGGACTCTTGGACGATACTGACGTATCATTAGCACAATATCCCAGATTGCGAGAATATAAGTATTTAGGCTTTTCCTAAATTGTACTTATGTGATTCCATTTGCTATCTCCGTCGAAACTTGAAACAAGTCTTACAAGAATTGTAGAAACTTTCCCTCTATTCGTGTTCGCTTGATTTGACATTTCCGTCGCGTCTTCGAACAAATAATACAAGAATTGTACAATATTTTCATGTGTTGCTCGCTCGATTTTCCATTGCGCCCGAGACTTGAAACAACCAGACTTGTATAATACCAGTTTTGTGGAATTTTACCCTTCGTTGTGGTTCAGTCGACCTTAATTTGCCTGGTCATCATATTTATTGATGGAATATTTCATCCAGACCATTCTAATAGCTGCAGTTTCTTCAGAGCGCCATGGGTATTATTATTATTTATTACCAATATGGGTGCCTGCCTTTAGCTCGAAAACTATTTTGGGCGAGACATTTTGTATTTCACTCCCTGGGCTTTTAGATTTACCGGCTTGATCGTAGTTCCCATATTTGCGAGACGTTCCGAACCTCATGAGCTATGTGGATGGCGGTGTGTTGATCACAAACCAATGTTGAATTGTCTGGGTGTAGATTATTATCAGTAATTGTCTTCTGGCGAACATTGATTGGCTATTATACCAGACTAGAACATAAATGGACTGTAATGTATTTCAAAATGCTTCTATAATACTTGATTCTCGAATATATTCAAACCACATTTTCAAATTTGAAAAGGAAACAAATCTGGGTCAGTTTAATTGGCCACCTCCGAAATTTGTCATCATCGGGTCGGGTAGTATGATCTTATCTCTGGCGATCTTATCTCGAAAACATGTTTTGGGTAGTTTATGGCGGCGACTATTTGGAATATACATATATTTTTTTTTTGAAGAAGTGCTCGATAACGCCGACTGATAGTTTGTCATTGTCGACAGATATGATTACCTGATACTCGAATATGGATATTACATAGAAACACGTGTTTCTCCGCACTAACCCGACCGAGGGATTCCCAGGTGCTCACATGTTATCCAAACCCCGAACATATTATGACTGGTTACACCTGGTAACTTTTGGAACTAATTACACGAAAAAGACTCATTGCCCTCCTCATATTGCAGACTCATGTGTCAGTGTCTGTCATGCATCATCAAAAGATCATCATTCACTACAGGTTCACTTGTAACAAACCAATATCTTGTACTTCACATTGCGAAGATCTCGGTAACAGTCGGCTGTACGAAGATTAAAGGTACCGCTATCATAGGAATTTACGACCCCAAATTACTATGGACACACACCATCTAACACCGGCGTTATAGCAGGAATTGTACGCACTTGTCCTGCATTTGTTAGCCCCTACAGGATGATCATCAATCTAACTTACGATCTTTACGCAATAAACTTGATAAATGGAACTACATGATATACGGTATCTGCCATATTTTCCCGTATTATGGCAAGGGTGCCTTTGGAAAGAAGGATATTCCAACCGTGAATCTTAGAATTTAAAAATAAAATTTCTGTCAGTTATTTAGCTGGCACAATGACTCAGTTATTTTTGTAAATTAAAAATGACTACACATCAATCTCATTGCGAGGACATAATGATGAAATTACATAAATGTTGAAATATTACTTAAAATATCTATAAAATGATTCGGGCCTGCGAGGGAGTTGGCATCCTCTTAATAGTGTTTTTATCCCTTTATCTAGGGGCTCCACTAGAAAATGTATTTTAAAAATCCAAGATGACCGCTTTGTTTTCAGAAAAAGGCATGTTCGATATTTTATTTAATAATGTATTTTCTTGTGTATTTTATTTATGCATTTCTCGCCCAAAAACTGCATGATAAATTAGTAACTAATAATCAGATGTGAAAATAGCTTTTGCCCATTTTCTTCGCAGAAAAGCAGGTATGTTGAAGTAAAATGACGAAATCACTTTTCTGGTTCCCAACATGGCGTCATTTTGAATTTACCCATGATTCTCTGCTTGGCGGTTATACAAATATGTTGACAATTTCCCCTATATGATAAACTACAATTCCATGGAGTGCCAGCTATCCCTTGTTTGTTAATTCGCAGATTGCGTAGACAGATTGAAAAGTTTGGGAGGTGGATCATGCTCCTCTCGGCCTGGTAGGGTTAAAGTGAAGTTTATTGGATTATTGAAGAAACTGGGTTATGAAAACTGAATTTTGATATCGTAGTGTCGTGACGGCACCGACGTGAGTGTCCTCCCTTCTATTTTTCTTTACTCCCTCGATCGCCTGCCCCAACCAATTAACAGCGGTAACGGCCGTGGTTAGCAAGCGCCAATTAGTTGACAGCAACAACGTCGAGGATATCTGTATTATGTCTAATAAATATGTTACACTATATTTTAAAATTTATTTTACATGCCTGGTGCACTCTCAGTATGTCGCTTGTAGCAGTAAATAAATCGGCGGAAAGTCATCTGAGCTCATCACTTTGAGCTGTCAATGCCCCAGGCGCTAGCAAGAAATCACGATGCACAAGTTTGGAAGAATATCCATGCATTATTTTACACCTTCCGTGTGACCGCCTCAAGGAAGTGTATTATGGACAAGTGAGATAGCTAGACCTGATCATATTCCTCGATACTTACCAAAAAACCTCAAACCTGTTTCCAAATGACAGATATGTTTATGCTAACACAGAGCAAACCCCCAAAGCTAAACGTATCATGAATATGAGATATTAGGAGATGGGAGAACTAAATATTTTTTTCTTCGACATATTAATCTCTTTACATAAAACCGAATGGCCATTGTGTTCATCATGACTAGAGATTCACTGGGAAGATAATATGAGATCAACATTAACCCTATCTGGCCTGGGCGATTTGAGATTTACCGCAGCCTCGGGGGGGAGGAGAGTGCCCCTCCTATATATTTTCGCTATCGCTAAGGCTAGAGGGCTGAAACTTAGCACACTATATCTTTGCGTCAGGCTCCACAAGAAAATGTAGAACAAAAAAGTTTTTGAGCGATTTTTCGGTCAGAATTTTTGAAGTTTTTATTTTAGTTTTTTCTTCGCAAAAATTGCATGATAAATTAGTAAATAATAATCTGATATGAAATAAAATAGGTTTTTCCCACTTTTCCTCACAGAAAAGCAAAGATTTTGAAGATCTATGACGAAAACATCACTTTTCTGGTACTCCACATGGTCACCATTTTGAATTTACCCATGATCCTCTGATCGGGAAGTCATGCCGATAAGCTCAAAATGATCCCAATATGATAATCCAAAAAGTTACGGAGTTTCAGCTCTCAATTTTTGTCGTTCGGGATATAGGAGCAAAAAAACCAGCAGGGAAGGGGGAGAAAGTGCCCCGCCCCGAGGTCAGGTATGGTTAATCTACGAATAAACACTTTCGCAGCGGACAGAAACAGTAAATACATAATGCGTACCCCGTTGATAATTTACATACTGTGGAAATCATAACCCAACCAGTCAACTCATTTTTGCCCATTAATGTCCTCGAATTGACGAAACGTTCAAGCAAAGAAAACTCGCTCAAATGAGATAAATTATGTTTGATGAAAGAATACATTGTCCAAGCTTTTGTGTAGCTCAAAAGCCTTGTATCTTGACACCGTTTTGTCATTCATGACATGATTTATCCGTTGAGTGTGCATAATGTCAAAGAGCGCACAGGGAGAAATGATAAATATATATTTATTATGGATTGAAATATGGCACTGATAGTGCGCATCACGACCAACAATTACATGTAGCTGTAAAAATCTCATACAACTGGTTCATTTATTCATTTAGAAATGTGACGAATTGAGTGAATCAGCCTATCTGAAAAGGGGAATTAAAATCACCGTTAGCAAGGTTAGTGCCGAAATGTGTTGCAATGACGCAGGTCAATCAAACTCTTACTCGTAGAGAATACGATCAACGACTCATTTGCGACATTTGCGAAAAAAGATTATTGGTCATTAAACTGCGCCAGAATAACGGTAAACATCGACACAATAATGGATAGAGAGGCGCTTAGCATTCGACCCCCATGATTCAGCCGGAGCAAACACCATGCCCATTTACTTACTATCCATACACTTGTGCAATTGCTAAACAGTTGCATATTTCGACTTTCCCGGGCCAGATGCGTGAACAATGGAAATAATTAGACTTATTGTTGCGTTTGCGTTCCTTCAGTTTTCGTTACGACTATGAGGGCAGCACTATTCCGCAAAAATATCCCGGAAACCTATTGGAAACTGGCTTGGAAACCGTGTCGCTACAGTTCCCAATAGGTTTCCGGTGAATTTCCGAAATTGGAAACATGAGCCATTCGCCCAGTGATATATTGATGCCGGGCATATCAATATACTCTTCCATGTGACTATTACTGTGAAAAATAATCAGTCGGAAATGGAGAATTGGTTCAGCTATTTCGGAATTACGTGTATGTCAGCTAGTGATTGAACCAATAAACACCAGGGCATCTGCTCTGATTCGGGCGATGAAAAAGATCGGGCCTTCACTCTTTCTTCGTCGAGGTTTTTTTTTGCTGCTTTTCCGTTCTACAAGCACTATAATTCATTACGGGGAATGCGTCTTCAGAACTTTCCTACCGGTTTGTTGGTTATTTTTGATCGATACAGTTTTTTAGAGGCTAAATGGATTTAGCTCAGAGCCAGTTCGTGGGGGGAAAAACAGTAGAGGTTTAAAGTAACTTTAAAATGAACATGCTCAGCAAATAGACAAACGATGCCAGAAACATGCTAGATTGGCCATTGATGGACGTAGGGAAGTGTGCATTAAGCCCTAGCCCTACAAACCTCTCTGCACTATCTGCGACACGACACAATAATGAGAGCTGACACTCCGTGACTTTATAACTTATCACATCTGACACCTATATACCAGGAGGGAATAGGACGAGTCCAAGTTTGGCCTCTATGGCGAAATTTTACTACTCTATCGCGGTATATCTAAGCTGAATTACTACAGTAAACAATTATCTACTACTATGTATATTTTACTATACTCTAGATTAAGTAGACCAACACCATGAATATATTGTATACACGAGGTTTGTAGGTCCCTGGCCCCTGGTTGCCATTTAACCCGGCTGATTACTTGGATTTAATGGGTTTTGACTCCATTCTTGAGCAAGGTGATATTCATCGGAGCATGTCTATACTTCAGTGAACACAAGCTCTCGTTAACCCTACCTGGCCTGGGGGGGGGGGCGAAAGTGCCCCCCAGTGAACTTTTCTCTGCTGCTCCGAAACGACAAAACCGAGGAGGCTGAAACTTAGTGACTGTTACGCCTATCTTATTGGGGTCATTTTGAGCCTATTTTCATATACGCCCGGGCAGAGGATCATGGGTAACTTCGAAATGGCGTCCATGTGGCATCCGCGAAAGTCGTGTTTTCTCAATTTTTTCCATTCATTTCTTCGCATTTTCCTTGCCTAAAAGGCCTTGAAAGTATTTTATTTATGCAAAATTAATTATTCTATATTTTGTTTGATTTTTTTCGAGAGAAAAATCGGAAGAATGAAAATTTCGAAAAATGGACCCCAACAAGGCCGAACAATGGCTTCCGAGAAGATGACGTCACTGTGGCGTCATCATGGAGGCCATCTTGGATTTTTTTACATTTCCCGTTAGAGCTTGAACCCAAGATAGTGTGTGGTAAGTTTCAACGCTCTAGCCTTAGTGGTAGAGGAAATATATAGGGGCGCACTTCCCCCCCCCCTGGCTGCGATACACCTCAAATCGCCCCGGCCAGACAGGGTTAATATAGAGCGACAGGATACGGATTTGATATTGATGGAACATCATGATGTCTTGTCGGCATCATGGAAAACTGTTGACCATTTCCCACTTCCAGGCAACTTCTTTTTTTAATTTGGTGCTAATGCTGTTATATGGAATATGGAATAGGTCTTTCGATAATGGACGCGAAGATTCTTTAATGGACGATGGTTGGATAATGAATGACGGACCAGAATGTTATAACATAAGGGAATCAAAGTATTAGTGCTCCTGCACTATGTTCGCAGTTTTATTTTAGGAATACTAGCTACACGTGCTCCGTGTAGGGAACAACCCGTGTTACGTACGAAAACTGGGTCTATTCTTATACATTTGATGTTGATCAGGTGATTGGCGTCGGCATAGACAGCGCACCAGACCTATTCCACCACTAAATTATTTTTTTCTTTGACATGATGATGGATATTATTTCATCATGTTTAGAAATTCACTAAACACTGCCCAAAATAAGGGGTCACGTCCAATCGAACCAGACGGTTTCTCGATAAACGAGTAAAACCGATAAATATCTCGTCTCGAAGGGTCCCGGTTTATCTCTATCGATTGGTGTCCCGGTTTCCTCTCGTAGTAAAAGCTCATCTCGATCCCCCTCGAATAAATCGACTTGCTTCGACAATGGAATCGAGATGCCTTCAAATGAAGGTTTGAACCATCCGGAAGATGTATGCTCGCTCTTTATGTGCTTCTCTGTGGCAGCGAGGCTAATCTCGGCGAGTACAAATGCATTAAGCCATGGATAATGAAGTACATTGAACATGATTCTTTTAACATTATTTTGTTATTGCGTCTAGAGATCTGTAGTCGAATATTTCCTCTGACAGCGCAATTTTTATGTATGGAAAGGAAAACACCATCACCAATTGAATTACATAAGTTGTCTCATTATTATTCAGTGTAAATTATTTCAAATCTGTTTTAGAATTTGAATTACTATCAGATATGTCCAGGAACTGCGAATTGTAATAAATTCTACAAGTCTGGAATAAAATTCCATATGTTCTTAGTATAAGTATATCAGTATGTGAGGTTTTCCTTAATACTATGATAGGATCTTGACTTGAAAAAATATTGTACCACGTCTCGAAGTGTTTGAGCATTCACAATAAGCTTTTCACACTGACAACACGTGGTATTGTTGAAGTGAAATGTACATGAATGTTGATTTAAAGCCTGATTGCACTCTGAATTGGGCGCTAATTTGCTAGACACATGAAACCAGCAATAAATAATAGAACGTGAGTTTTTCTTTCAAAGTAATTAACCCCTCTCTCTCTTCGCTGTTGTTTCCAGTCCACGGTTTTCACAGACCGACTGTAGTATGAATTATCAACACCTCTGGTTCCGATTGTCATTATTTCCGCTAAACTCTATCAGGCAAGATTATATCAGAAATAAACCTTGGTGATATAATCTCCTCACTTGAATTATATTTCAAAACGGTAGTTCTCATTAAAATTAAATCTACAATGAATAATACAAAATTATAAAACAAATTACACACCGAGGTTAAAACACTTCATTTATTCGGTTGAAACGATCCATTATTATTCAGATTATATCCAGTTGATATGTTATTTATTCCGCGTCGGATATTAATCAGATATTCCATCAATGTGTGAGAAAATCACTCAATTTCATATTCTTAATTTCTATAAGTAAAGGAAACGTTTTCTCTCAAATGGATTCAGATCATGGATATATCGATTAAACATTAAAAAAAATGAAATTCTATTTTAGGCTGCGATATGTTTACACGACGATCGCCCGCCCCCCAAAAATATGGTACCCGCACAACATTCTGATGGCCTGAAAATCTAAGAAACGACAAATTTAAGTGCGACAAAACACGGACATATACAAACCGGGACCCCCTCCGAGATTACCGATCAATTTCATATCCACCTCGAAAACCGCGACGTTTCGATCGAGATAGAACCGGGAGCAAACCGGGAGACGTCGTTAGGGGTCCCGGTTCTGCCCTCCCGGTTTCAGCCGAGAAATTTCTCGATCCATCTCGAAGGCATCGAGAAAGCGCCTCGATTAATTGGACGTGACCCCTAAGTGGTTTCCCGTTTATATGCTGTGAAAATATCAGATCAGTCCGTCTAACTCTCGAGTTTATTTGCAGAGGTAGTGAATTCGACGTTACACCAAATAATAACAATCGTATTTATTTAATCATTGATTCTTTTTAATCCATCTTATAATTTATCTATTGCTAGTTATAGTATGAATATGCGCGCAAGGGCAACTGTCTGTGTGGTGTTGATATTTCTAGGTGTATGGGTGCCTTTCCAGTAACCCCCCCCCCCCCGCCATTTACTGATACGGAAGAACGAAAACTCTGCAAATTTAACTCTCTTCTTCTCTATATTTTAGTTATTCTGGACACAACACTGATGACAACGGATGGCCCGACCAAAAGCAGTCTGTGGAAGACAAAAAACGACGGAAACGACGACCCAAATTGACCGTCATCCCGGAAATAGAACGGCGCGGAAACAACGACCCAAATTGACTATCACCCCGGATATAGAACGGCCAGACACATGCACACCATCCCCGAAAGGAACCGATTCAAACACGTTACCCTCATAGGACCCTCCAACCACCCAGCATCTAACAAAAAATTGATTCTTTGACGTAGCCTGCCACCCTGTACCCTAATGCTCACTCCAAGTACTGTTACTGGCATAGATTTCTGGACCCCCCCCCCCCCGCAGTTCTACCAGTTGCTTTTTTTCATGATGGCTTTTTTCTAGATGGCTTTATTTGTACCAGAGGGATAAGACCAGGAATCAGCCTCGCGATGCAAGAAACAGTATTTACCCGAATAATCTGAACGATAAAAAAAAACAGATCGAAAACTTCATAATATCTCTCTTAGCTATTCGTCATGTTATCTATTTGACAACATAGTGCTTGTAACGATATCTAATGACGAAATCCAAATAAAGCATTGTTTTGACGGCCCCTAAATCATTATGGGAAGCGATCCTTAAACTACAATTTCAGCAACTCAATCCGAGAATTCAGTTTTTGGTTGTTAATATCATCGAACCAGTACGAGATTGATGACTTCTTTAGGTAAGAAACGAATACTGTAAATTATGACGACGCGTTCAAGCAAAGACAACCCGGTGAAATGAGACAAATTGTTCGTTATCGGAAATCAGACATTGCAAAATTTGTGTTGAAGCAATATAAACATTACTTGGTCATTTAAGCTAATATTCGGAGTTTCAGTCCGCTTTGTCGTTTGTCTACTATTGCACTTATTGTCTATCTACCATGAATTGATTCAATCTATGAGATATCATTATCAGTTACGTAAGCATTCGAATCTCTCTGTAGATTTCCACTGACATTGCAAAACTCATTATTGCATCCGTCCCATAAATCCATATACCATGATGGGTTTCCTAGAAAAGGTTATGGTCGTTTTCCAAATTTCCAGTTTGATATGATGCACACCCCCCAGCCCAGCCTCATGTATGACATGATTAAGCTGTGGTGTGAATGGTGACAGGGAGTACACAGAGAGAATTGATAAATATATGTTTATTAGGGATTGAAATGGCAATGATTATGCGCATCGCGATTAGCAATTACATGTAACTGTCTTACAACTCGTGCAATGATTTATTTTAGGGATTTGAGGAAATGAGTGAATCAGCATATCTGAAAAGGGCAATTAACGCCGACATTAACATGTGTTACAGTGACGCAAGTCAATCAAAACTCACGCTCATAGCGAATACGATCAACGACTTACGACATTTGCGAAATGGATTAATGGTATTTAGCTGCACACGAATAACGGTAATCATCGACACAATAACAGATAGAGAGGCCATTAGCATAGAGAGGCCATTAGCATTCAATTCTCAGGATTCATCTACAGCAAATACCAAACCCATTTAATTACTGTCCTTACACTTGCTGCTGTCGCTAGGTAGTTGCATGTTGCCATATTCCAATGCCCAATACGTGAAAAATGGAAATAATGTTCCAAGTGTAAAGCCCAAGTCCCACTTAAGCGAAGTTGTTTACGATAATGTTTCGTAATAAATCGCTTTACAGAAGCCGATTTTCCAGTCATTTGGGGCGAATAGATACGACATGTTTACGAATAATTACGACTGTTTGCGATGCAGTTACGAAGAAATACGATACTTTTACGACAGTTAGCGATATTCGCACCCAAATTGAGGCGATTCAGTGCGATACAGTTGCGAATATGTGCGATGTATTTGCGAACTTTTACGAAGTGCATACGACTATTTGCCATTATTTCATGATGTCTTGCGAACACGTACGAAGATGTGTCATGATTGTAGTAAATTTGTTGTAGAAACGTGGTAAAAAACATTGTATAAAAGTAGCAAACTCCTCGTCTATGGCAACGATTATTCTTAACTAGTCGTTAAATTCGCAACGGTGTCTCGTAACTTAATCGTAAGTCATCGTAAATTAGTTGTACAAGACTCGCCATAGTCGTAAGTGCTATCGCAATTTTTCGCAAATAATCGCAATATATTCGGCGATTTTGTCGTAAAGTAAGTGCGACTTTCGTATATTTGTCGGAAAATGTTTACGATTACTTCGTATACCAACGTTTCCTGTCATACGTTATCGTAACTATTCGTATTTATTTTTCACTTGACGATTATTAACGGAACTGTTACCAATAAGGCGATTAAATTACGACTTACTTACAATGCATTACCACGTAGTTACGACGACATACGATTATTTACCATAAAATTACGAATATTTGCGATTTAAGGCAGAATCGCATTGCTTGGCGAATTTTTTGAACATTCTGAAATTGGCGCGGCGATAAAACCGAGGCGACGATTTTCTTACGAATTGAAGCGATGGCTTACGAATCATGGCGAATGTCTTTACGAATAGCTTGCGAGTATCTTACCAATACTTACGATCTTAAATCGTCAAGCTTCGAAAAGGAGTTCGCCTAAGGGGGACTTGGGCTTTATTGTTGAGTTTGCGTCCCATCAGTATTCGTTAATACTCTGAGAGCAGCACCATTTCGCAATATGTTTGTGCAGTGTTCAACAACATATTCTTCGACGTGACTAATACTGTGAAATAATCATTCGAAAATGGAGAATAGATTCTGGGATGTGGAAATTTTATACATGTCAGAGAGCGATTGAGCAACAGGACATCTGATCTGATTCGGGCGATGAAAACGATTGGCCCTTGACTCTTTCATCGTCGAGTCTTTTTTGTTGATGTTCCGTTCTACAAGCACTATAATTCATTAGGGCACACGCGTTTTCTGAGCGTTTTAACCGGTTTGTTGATTGTTATTGATCGATGAAGTATTTTCTTTGTGGCATAACAGATTGAGCAACGGATGTGGGGGAAAAACAGTAGCGATTCATCATGGTTATATAAAGTAACTTACAAGATTGACAAATGGTACCAGAAACCAGCAAATGGTAGATTTGCCATTTATGAACGATCCGGTAGATTAACCCAACCATGCCTTAAAGGTGGATTATGTCACCACCCTTCCAAACTGACACTCTGTGACTTCATAACCTATCACATCGGGGTCAGTTTAGCCTGATTGTACATCGTTTGGAGCTGAGGATCATGAAAAAGTGGGAGTCAATTAAGGTGACTGAAAAGTTGCGTTTTCGTTCGTGTTTCTTCAAGTCTCTTGCATATTAAAAGCATAAATTGCATCAAAATATTCTTTTTTACAATAGATAAACAATAGCATAAATACAAAATTGGAAAAGCCGACGGAACAATCGACCGAATATGCATATTTAGAATATGACGTTATTGTGACTCCATTTTTTTTACCATAAGTTATATCTTGGGAAGGGTCAACCCCCAAGCCCAAGGAGTAAAAACAGTATTTAAGGGTGGGTTGAGGGCCAAATTAATCGGTATATATATTCGCTGTGCTTAACTCGGTAAAGAATGCGCAAATTAGGGTCTTTATCTGTCCAACATATGTTTATCTCAATTACTTGTCCATTCCAAGCAGAAATCATCTTTCTTCCCACGATCACATTTAGCACCACGCTTATTGACCAAATTAACGCCGATAATATATTGGACGCACTATGATAACTGGGTTTGGCACATCTGACTTATTTTCCCGTGAAAGAATTATACTTTTGTATCCTTTTCTCGTCATCAGAAATATTGCCAGAATCCATCTATGTCATGCGCGGTATTTTCATTATCATCGCCTAAGATTTAGCGTTTCTCACGTGGCTTCTCTGTCAACATTGTAATAGTTATTTGCCAGGAGAACGAAAATGACCAAGAAACCGTTCTTGGCAAACAGCTTGGAAAGCACTGCCTCACCGTTTACAACGTTAACACTTCGCAAATAGTAATTAGGACTATAATTGCTACGGTTTCCACTTTGACGATGCGCTTTTGCTTTTTACCCATAGAGCCTCGTGGATGAGTACTTGCCAGTTTAGGGTCTGGTTTTCTTTACAGCACAAGTTAGATACCGTACAACCCCTAATTGTGACACTGTTAATGCCAGACTATTAGCGCCCTATCCTCTTGAAATTTAAAGCATTGACCTCTCTTTAATACCACATAACAATCATCACAAACCTACATTGTAAAATATATGTTCAATAAAATTGACGAAGATGAACGTCAGAACCGATGATGAGTAGACAACCGTTGTGCATAAAGCTGTTTTACGACAAAAGCTGAATTACCTTATTTAAACAACAATTAAATATATCAGAACAAGTTAGTTTAATGCAAGAGAGAAGCCATCAGCAAGTGTCAAGGTACTTAAAAGATATAATGATATTTCTACCATTTAGTCCATATCAGTCAGCTTTATTTTCTATACACAACCAGAAAAAGGATGATGACTATCACCCCGAAAACGTGATAATTTTCGTAATTTTCATGTTCACGGTGGGGGTGGGAGGTCGCATTACCCTAGTCCCAGTTTCCGACATGACTTTGATAAGTCGGATATGTTTGAGACACCAGTTTGTACTGGTTTGATGATGGATAAATTCAAAACGGCGGCCATCTGGAGTACTAGAAAAGTTAAGTTTTCGTCAGTTTTCTTCAAATTCTTTTTGCTTTTCTGCATGGCAAAGTGGGTAAAACATATTTAATTTCATACCAGATTATTATTTACTAATTTATCATGCAGTTTATTCGCGGGAAAACCAAAAATAAAAAAATGTGTCCGAAAAATCATTCAAAAATGCTCTTTTTTAAAAATGACGTCACGGTGACGTCATCGTGGCGCCCATCTTGGATTTTGTGACACATTCTTGTAGAGCTTGACCCAAAGATATAATGTCGTAAGTTGCAGCTCTCTAGCCTTTGCGGTAGCGAAAATATATAGAGGGGTGCACTTTCCGACACCCCTCAGGCTGCGGTACACCCCAAACCGCCCAGGCCAGATAGAGCTAAGCTAATATTCGGAGTTTCAGACCACTTTGACTTTGTCTACGATTGCATTTATTGTTTATCTACCAGGAATTAAGTTAGTCTATGAGATATCATTGTCAGTTACGCAAGCATTCGAAGGTGTCTGCAGTTTTCCATTGACATTGCAAAACTCATTTTTGCTTCCGTCCAATAAATCCATATACCATGATGGGTTTCCCAGAAAAGGTTACGATCGTTTTCCTTTTGATAAAAATTTACATTTTGATATGATGCACATCCCCTAGCCCAGCCTCATTTATGACATGATTAATCCGTGGAGTGTGAATGAAGACAGGGAGTATTCAGGGAGAATTGATAAATATATACTTATCAGGGATTGAAATGGCAATGATTATGCGCATCACGATCACCAATTATATGTACTGTCTTACAACTCGTGCAATGATTTATTTTAGGAATTTGATGGTTTGAGTGAATCGGCATATCTGAAAAGGGCAATTAACATCGCCATTAGCATGGTTAGTGCCGAAATGTGTTACAGTGACGCAAGTCAATCAAAACTCGCCCTCATAGCGAATACGATTAACGACTCACTTGCGATATTTGCGAAAAGGATTAATGGTCTTACATGTAGCTGCGTACAAATAACATCGACACAATAAGGGATAGAGAGGTCGTTAGCATTCCACTCCCATGATTCATCTGGAGCAAATACCAAACCCATTTTATTACTGTCCTTACACTTGCTGCTGTCGCTAGGTAGTTGCATGTTCCGATTTCCAAGGCCCAATACGTGAAAAATGGAAATAATGTTCTAAGTGCTATTGCTGAGTTTGCGTCCCATTAGTATTCGTTAATATTGTTAAGGGCAGCACTATTCCGCAAAAATATGTTTGGGCAGTGTTTGACAATATACTCTTCGATGTGACTAACACTGTGAAAAATAATCATTCGAAAATGGAGAATAGATTCTACGCTGTGGGAATTTTATACATGTCAGAGAGTGATTGAACAACAGGACATCTGCTCTGATTCGGGCGATGAAACGACTGGCCCTTGATTCTTTCATCCGTTTTTTTGGGGGGGTGTTCTGTTCTACAAGCACTATAACTCATTAGGGGACACGCGTCTCCTGAATGTTTTTACCGGTTTGTTGATTGTTATTTATCGATAAGGTATTTTCTTTGCGGCATAACAGATTTAGCAACGGATGTGGAGAAAAACAGCAGAGATTCATCATGGTTATATAAATTAACGCACAAGATTGACAAATGATGCCAGAAAGTAGCAAATGGTAGATTTGCCATTTATGGACGATTCGGTACATTAACCCAACCATGCCTTACAGTTGAATACGAGGGAAGTGTGCATTATGTCACCACTCTTCTAAACTCTCTGCGCTATCTGTGGCACGTCAAACTAATGAGAGCCGACACTCCGTGACTTTATAACCTATCACATTGAAGTCAGTTTACCTTGATTGTACATCGTTTGAAGCTGAGAATCAGGAGACAATTCAAAGTGGCAGTCAATTAAGGTGACTGAAAAGTTGCGTTTTCGTAGGTTTTTCTTCAAATCTGTTGCCTATTAAAAGTATAAATTGCCTAAAAATATTGCATTTCACAATAGGTAAACAGTAGCATAAATACAAATTTGGAAAAGCTGACGGAACAATCGACCAAATATGCATATTTAGAATATGACGTTATTGTGACTCCATTTTTTTTACCTTAAGTTATATCGTGGGATGGTTCAGCTTACCTTAAAGAGGTAAAAGCGTCATTTAAAAAATATTCAGCAAATAACATATTTCGATAAAAGTTATTCAGTAGTTGAAAGCAACTATGGTGAACGTGTTTCTGTGACCTCATTTTTTAATATCACGGGCATTGAAATCACACTTCTGACATTCTCTGAAAAACGTAACAGCACCTGCACTTGGCTCCAGTGCCTGAGATGACGTCAGAAATCGCGCACTGGCATTCCGAGCGTGATGCTTTGCAATGTCATACTCGATCTTAGAACTTTTATCGCACTGTGACGGCTTCTAACGTGACGTCATGGATACCTGATCACGTTATCCGACGTCATCTCAGTCATTTCCCATTTTCATGTTGTTCACTAGACCGAATTGAAGAATCTGACAATATTGATCCCTATATGAAATACGAGATTTCAATACTTGAAAATCTTTTGGCAAATGTTGCAAGTGATCATGCTGTTCAGTTTACCCGAACAACTAAAACCACGCTACTACCTCTTTAAGGAGTAAGAACAATATTTAGGTGTGGGTTGAGGGCCCAAATAATCAGTATTTATATCCGCCGTGCTTAACTCGGTAAAGAATGCGCAAATTGGGGTCTTTATCTGCTCAACATATGTTTGTCCCAATTGCTTTTCCATTCCAAGCAGAAATAAATCACCTTTCTTACCACCATCACATTTAGCACCACGAGTATTGACCAAATTAACGCCGAGAATAAATAGGACGCACTGCAATAACTGAGTTTGGCCCATCTGACTTGTTTTACCCGTGGAAGAATTACACTTTTGTAGCCTTTTCCCATCATCAGAAATATTTCCAGAACCCATCTATGTCATGCGTGGTATTTTCATTATCATCGCCTAAGATTTAGCGTTTCTCACGTGGCTTCTCTGCCAACGTTGTAATAGTGAATTTGCTATTGGGACGAAAATCACCTATGAAACTGTTCTTGGCAAACAGCTTGAGACACACTGCCTCGCCGTTTACAACGCTAACATATATTAATTAGGACTGTAATTGCTACAGTTCCCACTTTGAGGATGTGCTTTTCACCCATATGGCCTCGTGGATGAATACTTGATGGTTTAGGGTTTTCTTTAGATTTTCTTTACAGCACAAGTTAGATACCGGGCAAAATGTCCCCCTCCCTAATTACTTATTTTACCCCTTGAGCTAGGGGACTGAAACTTACCACACCCTTGGGTCAAGCTCTACCAAAACACCCAAGATGATCACTTTGATGACGTAACAGTTTTTCGTCGATTTTTCGGTCAGATTTTCGAATTTGTTATATATGCAATTTCTCCGCAAAAACTGCATGATAAATTAGTAAATATTAATGTGGTGTAAAATAAAATAGCTTTTTCCCACTTTTTATCAGGAAAAGCAGAAATTTTGAAGAAATATGACAAAAACATCACTTTTCTGGTATTCCACATGGGCGTCATCTTGAATTTTCCCATGATTCTCTGCTTGGGGGATTATGCAAATAGGCTCAAGATGACCCCAATATGATTGACGGAAGATTCACGGAGTTTCAGCTCTCCATTTTTTGTCCTTCCGGAGATAGCGCAGAAAGTTTGTTAGGGGGGCCAAGCCAGATATGGTTAATGCAAGAGAGAAGCCGTCAGCAAGTGTCAAGGATACTGAAAAAGATATGATGCTGTTCCTACCATTTAGTCCATTTCTGTCGGTTTTAAAGTTATTTTTTATACACAGCAAAAAAAAAGATGATAACTATCACCCCGAACAGGTGATAGTTTTCGTAATTTTAATGTTCAGGGTCGGGGTGGGGGTGTTTCCTACACGACAAGACTGATCTGTATGAGACACCAGTTTGCAGCCCAAATTCGCAGAATGTTCCTCATATACAGTGATCCATAGACACACCATTGTTTACTGTGGACAGAGAGAGTGTCTAATATTGTACCCTTTCATTTCAGCCCCCACCCCGCCCCCCCTCCCCAAACTCTATTCTACTATCTTATGGCATGACTCTCGAGTTTCGTATTTTTAGCTAGTGGGATTTCGCATTCAAAATGCATGATTGGGGATTTCCCCTGTTGATTCGAATTGCAAAATTGGAGAATCTGTGTACTTTTTATAATTTTTATGTTCGGGGCGGGCAGCTTTGGATTACACTAAGCTGAGTTTCCGATATCACAACTGTTTGAGACACTGGTTTGAAGCTGATCTAGAAGGAAATAATGGTAAGACAGATCCGAGGAACCTTAGCGCAGGTTCCTCGGCCGAGTCTCTAATAGTGCGAAATGTACTAAGACCTTTTTCAATCCAAATGGCGGATACATTTTTGACAGCAAAGCAAGGTCACGACATAAAACATTGTAACAATGCGCTTGATGATTGTTTAGCACCGACTTCTACATGTAATAATTTCAAGATTTCTAAGTGTGGACACCGTGGATGTCTCACGTGTCCACTCATTAATACTTCAGCTTCATTTAGTTCTGCGTTATCTGGTAATTCATATTCTGTAAACTCGTGTTGTTCATAGTTGTTCTACTACAAACTGTATATATTTAGTTTCCTGTGGTCAAAAGTATGTTGGCAAGACCACCCAAATACTCCATCTCAGGATGAATGGTCACAGAAAATTCGTTAGGAAAAAGCAATTGCTTATAGGTAAGCATTTTTCTGGACCCGATCATGGCTGGGGTAAATTTATTATTCAGATCATAGACGTCGTCTATCCATGTACCAAGGATTCCCTCTTTCCATTTGAGAGACAAATCCGAGAGCGGGAACTATTCTGGATGCTAGAACTTGGGTCAGTGTTTCCGTATGGCTTGAATGATAATGGCAGTGGGCTCGGCAATGTTACAAACCGCCGTTCAACTTTATCCAATGTTACCCAGCGATGTAAACCCCATCAACGGAGACATCGCAGCCATGCTTGGAGAAAGTTTAATAGTGCGATGATTCACGATCATATCACTTTAAATTACTTAGTGGGTTTAACTAACACACCCAATAGTATACATAGCTTACGTACAGTTCTGTATGCGTTACCTCTGAGAGCTTAAAATCATATAGCTAAAGATATACAACAATCTGCGTCTTCAGGAAATATAATACGACACAAAATCACTAAAGTATGTCAAGATATAGCGTATTGTCGGTTGTATCATCCAGTGAACATAATCGAAACATCCTGAGATCGGTTTTTCTTGAAACTCAACAACTTAGATAAATGACTGGACATTATTAATTTACCTCGAATCCTGAATGATCCAGAGGTACACAACGCTGTACCAAACAGAACGTCCTTGCATTTCATATAAGTATAATAAACCTATAGTCACCAAAATATTCAATTACTCTAATGCTGCCAAGGAGTTTGACTGGAACTTATACACGTCGGGCGGCTATAGTTGTGATGGTGAATCGTCGAAATTTCTATACACCATGCAAACATATTGTGACTGGTAACCTTGATGTGGTGAGTGATAAAGACCTAACATTACTCCTGATGACAAGAAACCTCAATTCGCAAGAAGTTCTGGCAAATCTCCAGAGTAAATTCGTCATAGTCCCAGCAGACAAAGCTCCAAATGGTGTAATATTCATATGTACATATTACTATTACCAGGTGCTGGTTAAAGAATTGGGTGTAATCATATCAGGGGTGAGTAGTAGGGTTTAACGTCGCTTTCAACCTTGTTTCAGTCATATCACGACGGTGCCTACATGTGCCTGAGCACGATCAGCCCAGCCAGTACAGCACCCGGTCACCATCCCAGTATTGACCGAGCTTAACGTTGCTTAACTTCGGTGATACGTCTACCTACTCCTAAACTGCATTTACTCTGGAAGAATTATTTAACAATCACAAAACGTTTCTCGGGGAAAGAGGTATTTGTCTTTCAGCCAATCATAACGACATATCAAAAGTATACTGGACTTCCAAAATGCATGTCACCATACAACGCTAGATTCATAGCTGGTTCTAGAAGCCGCACCACCAAGCTTCTTTCAATCCTGTTGACGAGGACCCTTCAGGAGGTAAAAACATCTTGGGAAAGGTATTGCACCATTTCTAAACACTCTGACGTTGATTGTATGTGGATATTGAAAAACTCAAATTGTCTTTCGGAAGAACTTGATACTAAAGGTCACATACCGTACAGACGTGTATTCACATGAGATTTCTCGATACCCTTTTCTACAATCCCTCATCAGGACCTAATTGACCGTCTAAGCTCATTAATAGCATCTGTGTTCAAGAAAACTGATATATTAATATCGGAAGCCATAAAGCATTCTTTGGCTCTACTACATACAAGAGATATCATTCATTGGATGTTTCTTTGTTTATAGAGTTGCTTTAATCAACAGCATATAGGTATTCCAATGGGTACTAATTGTGCACCCCTGTTGGCTGATCTATATACGTCCTCCTATGAATATGACTATATGCAGGCACTTTCAAAAACCGATCCATTCAAAGCCCGTTCCTGCTCATTCACCAAACCCAATATAGACGATCTATAGACGGATAATCGCTATATAAATGACGCAGTGAAGGATATATATCCACCTTGATACTAAAGGTCACATACCGTACAAACGTGTATTCACATGGGATTTCTCGACACCATTTTCTACAATCCCTCATCAGGACCTTATTGACCGTCTAAGCTCATTAATAGTATCTGTGTTCAAGAAAACTGATCGTAGATATATTAATGTCGGAAGCCATAAAGCATTCTTTGGCTCTACTACATACAAGAGATATCATTCGTTGGATGTTTCTTTGTTTATAGAGTTGCTTTAATTTCTCATTAAAAATATCTTTGTACAATTTCGCAACACTAAAAATCAACAGCATATAGGTATTTCAATGGGTACTAATTGTGCACCCCTGTTGGCTGATCTATATACGTCCTCCTATGAATATGACTATATGCAGGCACTTTCAAAAACCGATCCATTCAAAGCCCGTTCCTGCTCATTCACCAAACCCAATATAGACGATCTATAGACGGATAATCGCTATATAAATGACGCAGTGAAGGATATATATCCACCTTGATACTAAAGGTCACATACCGTACAAACGTGTATTCACATGGGATATCTCGACACCATTTTCTACAATCCCTCATCAGGACCTAATTGGCCGTCTAAGCTCATTAATAGTATCTGTGTTCAAGAAAACTGATCGTAGATATATTAATGTCGGAAGCCATAAAGCATTCTTTGGCTCTACTACATACAAGAGATATCATTCGTTGGATGTTTCTTTGTTTATAGAGTTGCTTTAATTTCTCATTAAAAATATCTTTGTACAATTTCGCAACACTAAAAATCAACAGCATATAGGTATTTCAATGGGTACTAATTGTGCACCCCTGTTGGCTGATCTATATATGTCCTCTTATGAATATGATTATATACAGGCGCTTTCAAAAACCGATCCATTCAAAGCCCGTTCCTGGTCATTCACCAAACGCTATATAGACGATCTATAGACGGATAATCGCTATATAAATGACGCAGTGAAGGATATATATCCATCTTCACTGGATTTGAAGGAAACTGCAGATAGTCCTACACACACATCATATTTAGACCTATATCTCTATAAAAATGAAGCGGACCTTCTCTCTCGTCGACTTTATGACAAAAGAGATGATTACAATTTCGACATCGTAAACTATCCCTCTCTGGACAGTAATATTCCAGTGGGACCTACATATGGCGTATACATATCTCGCCTAGTAGCATTCGCTAGAACCTGTGTAAATGTGACGATTTTAATCAACGTCACAAACATTGTTGCAGAAACTTATAAAACAGGGCTATACCACAAAGCGCTTTCACGCAAAGTTTCTCAAATTTGGCGATACATATCGCATGCTGATAGCAAAATACGAGCGTAGCGTGCAAGATAAATGGCGTTACGTTTCGTAAGTTGTGTCTAATTCCGCTTAACCCGGGGCTAGGGGCCGTATGGTTCCCTAGGGTCCTCATGGTTCTCATATGAACAATCACAATCAAGCGTGTCTGAGATACATCATTCTCTAGATGACGAATTTACAACGAATATTATGGATTAAGAATACTGATCAGCGATAAGGATATGATATTTATGGAACATCATGATGTCTTGCCGGCACCACTGAGAACTGTTGACCGCTTCTCTCTTGCAGGAAACTAGGCCTATGTTTATGTATACTATGATTGTCTTTTTTGAATTTGGTGCCAATACTGTTACATGGAATATGGAATTGGTCTTTGGATTATGGAAGCGGATATTCTTTAATGGACGAAGGCTGAATTATGAATGGACCAGACGCTTGTAATTTACAAATCCCTTCCATTTCATGGCCCCCACCAAAACTGTATTCTGCTAATTTCTCCTTTGACAATTTCAGTACCTGTTACATCGTCTCTAACTACTGTATCCAACACCGTTACATTGAAGACAATCGAACAGGCAAACAAATTCACTATCATAAATAGATGAGCTAGTGATATATTAGAAGGCCTAAAACATTTGTTTTCAATTTCGCAGTACCGGTGCTAAATACTGTACTGGTTTTAGAGTGGAAGTTGTAATATAATTCCAGGACTGTTTTAACCATCTTCCATCCATCGACATTTTTCAATGCTATGGTCGTTAGCACAATTTGATATATTGGAGATTTTGAAAGACGAAAACTACACACAGTATCCAAAAATGTGCGTATGAAGGATTACCAGAATTGAATTTGAGACATTATTATACGGGCATAGTAATATATCAAACTCAATTCGTGCCCATATGGAAGGTATTAACCCATGTTATTGCTGCCTCTGTGAGTTTTTTGGGGTACTTTGGCTTGGTAAATTTAGCTTGAGTAGCAGTTGTGGCAGCATACAGTTCGCAAAATGAAGGAGTGCGATATTTAATGATTTTGTCATGATAACCTCTATGGTTGCTGAGAAAGGACGCTGATTTCCCGCGCATGCGCGTACGTCTACCTTACAAATACAGCAAAAATGTACTGAAATGTTCCTGTGTCCACTTTGCAATAAACATTTTCCATCCTCTCGGGAATAATCCTTTTTACTGACAAGTGAATTTATCTTCAAGGACTGTGTGAAGAAACCCGAATATCTAAACTCGAAACGGAACTGATCCAATCGGGAAAACTTAAAAGACTTTCGACTCACCGTTGAAGATTTTGATCAATCCGATATAATAAATACTCGTCGATCGTTGGCATATTGAAAAGAAGAACGAGCGAAAAATGTAGCATATAATAAATCTAGATGTATACATACTCGTATATGAACAAGACCAAAAATGATACATGAAAATCGTGATTTGATTGTTATCACCAGACGGTCAAGTTGAAATTCTTTTTACAGCAAAATATCACAGAACATAGATGCTGGTATTCTGGGCAAATTGTTTGAAAAAATCATGAAAAAAAAATGGTAAATTTTTATAATTATATTTTAGCATGTTGTGTACCACGAACAACGGTCTTCTTAACAGTTACATCTATTCTCCCATCCGTATTCGAGGTCTTATCCCCACACTTACACGCTATCGTTTAACGTCTTCATATGTTGTTTTCAATAACCGTCAATAATAGCATGTCTGTTTTCAATAACCGACCGAAATTGCTACTAATATAGTAACAAAGATCTGAAACGGGATTTGTGTTATCTCCTTTTGTTGGGTCTTCAGTTTTGGGTCACCTTTTGGTTTGAACACTATTTTATTTTCATTCAAATAAAAAGGGATTGGCGAACTGGACAAAACGACGAACAGGTCACAACGGGAGATTTCGACATTTGAAAATGCCTATCACACGATTACAAACATACTTAACCCTATTTATAAAATAATTAACCCTATCTGTCCTGGGCTTTTTGGGACCTGTCCAGGCCTGTGGAGGGGACATCTCCCCCTCCGTAATTATTTTTCTTACCCCTTGAGCTAGGGGACTGAAACTTACCACACTATACCCTTGGGTCAAGCTCTACCAGAAAATACAAAAAAGTTAAAGATGACCGCTTTGATGACGTCACATTGACGTCATTTTCAAAAATGACATATTTTGTCAAATTTTTCAGTCAGATTTCTCGAATTTTTCATTTATGCAATTTCTCTGCATAAACTGCGTGATAAATTGGTAAATATAAATGTGATGTAAAATAAAATAGTTTTTGCCCACTTTTCATGGCGGAAAAGCAGAAATTTTGAAGCAAATTGGCGAAAAACTTTTTTTCCTGGTACCCCAGGTGGCCGCCATCTTGAATTTACCCATGATCCTCTACTCGGGGTTATGCAAAATAGGCTCAAAATGACACCAATATTATATAAATGACCTCAAAATTATAAAGTCACGGATTGTCAGCTCTCCTTTTTTGTCGTCCCGGAGAGAGCGCAGAGGGTTTGATAGGGAGATCATTTTGCCCCCCCCCCCCCCCATCCCCCCAGGACTGGTAGGGTTAAACATCAATGGAAATTTATTAGCCCTATCTGGCCTGGGAGATTTGAGATGCACCGCAGCCTGGGGAGAGTGCCCTTATATATTTTCGCTATCCCTGGAGTGCTGAAACTTACCGCAGTATATCTTTGGGGCAATCTCTAATAGAACATGCAAAACAAATCAACGATGACCGCCATGATGACATCACAGTGCACGTTATTTTTGTGTCGATTTTCCGGTCAGATCTTTCCATTTTTTGTATTATGTGTTTTCCTTGCATTAACTGCATGATAAATTAGAAATTAATAATCTTACGTGAAATAAAATATATTTGAAACAAATTTCCTCGCAGAAAAGCAGATGTTTTTAAGTAAAAGGAGCAAAACGTCACTTTTCTCGTACCCTCACATGGTCGCCATTTTTTTATTTCCCCATGATTCTCCGTTTGGGGGCCAGGTAGGGTTAATTGGATTAACAATAGCCAATTGCAAGAGAGGTGCAAGTTATGAAAGATTTTGCTCGAGGAAAACCCATTTTGAATTAAACATATGGTGAAAACTTGCGAACTGATTAAACATTAATAACAACATACATCAACACGGCTAGAGTATTATTTGACGTCAGTAACGAATTAAATGACCATATATAATGTAGGGATGTTGCCTGACCAATCCTCGTGACGTTAGACAAAGACTCATTTTATCGGACCACTGCCGGACAATGAGTAGACGGACATGATTGCTTGATACTCACAGCCTCGTCTCGTTAGTTTTCAACGATGATTGGAATCATTTAGCTCCAGCAAATACAGCTATCGGAAATTATTCGCTCCATATGTTTGCGTCTTTGAAATAAACGAGCAAACAAATACGATTCGCTACAGTCGGCAGAATTCTGTGTGATCATCAACGGATTTCTGCTCGTTGCAAATATACATGTACACATTGATTATTCCGAACAACGAAAGAAATTAAGGAAGTGATTAATCGAGTAAACAGCAGGATTTCTTGACTCTCCCATCTTTGCGGGGATTTGTTGGTTTACCGTACTAATGTACAAACACTGCAGTTCAATATCTGAACCATTCTTCTTCGAAATGTTCCTGCTGCTATGTTGATTCGTTGAGTTAAACTATTTTTTCGGGTAATTGTTATTGATCAATGAAGACGCTAGCATTGGATATTTGCGTATGTTTTAGACCACAGCCATTAAATTGCAAAAACAAAAACAAAACAAAAATACAACAGAGATTCACATAAAGTATTTTGAGTCGGAATACTCACATCAGATTGGTCAACAGAAGAAAGTGAACGAACGTAATATTTAGAGATTTGGGTTCTCTGTATTCTCACTGGATAGTTTTTCCATAAAACAGCCTGTTACCGTTCTGAACTAGACAATACACGCACAACTGCCATGGTTATTCCTTCATCGACCTGACTTCATTTACGCCCGCAAATCGTCCCATTCTGACGAAATTAACTGTCACCTTAACCCTATCTGGCCTGGGCGATTTGGGGTGTACCGCAGCCTGGGGGGGGGGGCGGAAAGTGCTCCCCCCTACATATTTTCGCTATCGCTAAGGCTAGAGGGCTGAAACTTACCACACTATACCATTGGGTCAAGCTCTACCAGAAAATGTAAAAAAATCCAAGATGGCCGCCATGATGACGTCACTGTGACGTCATTTTCAAAAAAAGCATTTTTGGACGATTTTTCGGTCAAAATCGTCGAATTTTTTTATTTTTGTTTTTTCTTCACAAAGACTGCATGATAAATTAGTAAATAATAATCTGATATGAAATAAAATAAGTTTTACCCATTTTCCCGTTGAGAAAAGCTAAATTTTTGAAGAAATACGACGAAAGCATAACTTTTTCTGGCACCCCACATGGCCGCCATTTAGAATTTACCCATGATCCTCTGCTCGTGGGGTTATGCAAATAGGCTCAAAATTACCCCAATACGATACCCTATAACGTCACGAATGTTTCAGCACTCCATTTTTAGACGTTTCGGAGATATCGCAGAAAGTTTGGTAGGAGGGCATTTTGGCCCCCCCTCCCCCAGGCCTGGTAGGGTTAATGGGGGAAGGGAGGGAGGGGGAACAAATCAGGGGTGTTTTTTTGGTGATGCTAAGACATATGTTTAAGAAAAATGCATAGAATCGCGTTCAATCAACATGCTGAATTTTTGCATAATTTTTTAAGAAATATGGCGAAAACATAACTTTTCTGGTACCCCCACATGGCCGCCATTTTGAATTTACCCATGATCCTTTGCTCGGGGGGTCATGCAAATAGGCTCAAAATGACTCCAATATGATAATCGAAAAGTCACGGGGTCTCAGCTCTCGATCTTTTGTCGTTCCGGAGATACAAGCAAAAAAACAACAGAGGGGGGGGGCGGAAAGTGCCCCCCCCCCAGGCCAGGTAGGGTTAATGAACTGTCACCTTGATTAGGTCTGGCGCATCGCACCCGTTTTACCACCACAAGAGCATTCTCATCGTTACAAATCTGGCCCGGTGGCATACACATCATTTGCTCTAGCCTGCCAATTAGTGTCTCTGACTCGGCTCCCGATTCAACATTGGAATGGAAAATTTGCTGCGAAAAACCCCCCAGATATTAGCAACTAATTTTCAAGATACATTCCCTTCTATCCACCATTAAATGCAAATGACCGTTCCAGGCAAAAAAAAACATTGGTTATACTGTTGCATCGTTTGCATACATATAAACGCTGTAAATGTACTTTATATGGCTTGAGTGACGTAGTGCTGTTGTTTTTTACTTCGCACTTTGGCCTACGAATTAACTTCCTGAATTGAATTCATAGTTTAACGTGTGAATGTTTCTGAATGGAGTTTCGCCATTGATATGGGATTGTCTACTTATTCACCTCACAGATTTAAGTAACTGTTTCCAAACCGAGTTTTACGGTTTCCGAACCGAATTTTACGGAAGGGTATTATTTCTTCAACGTGAAGACTGTCAGAAAGGGAAAACTCCTTGTCCATGCTAACACATCAACGAGAAAAAAGCCACACCCGATTAACCTTCGAATAATTACTAAAAAAGGAACCAGCCCCCAGGTGTATTCTTTGCCACGAAGATCTCTCGGTAACACATAGTCTGTATAGATTTTAAGATTGTAAGAGATTCTTTTTATCAAGCAGCTACTTTGGAAGATCTTTTAATCGTTTAAAAGAAGACAGTATTTTAGGTTATTTGAAAAAAAAAATCGGTTTGTTAAATAGGTCTTAATGTATGTGCATATTTTTTGTGTGTTATGTTGATTACTTCTGCATTGTTGACTTGTTTTTACCTGCGGCACGCAGGTCTACGAGAGGCTCGCGTTGTTGTTGTTCTTGTTCTTGTTCTTGTTCTTGTTCTTGTGACTTTTTGAAATGCGCATGCGCTAGGAGAGTGTGATCTCTTCCACACTTTTCTTTTCAACCTCCGATCTCACATGACAACACTGTCTTCAAGCGCGTTCGAATTCATTTACAACTATATTTGGTGGAATGAATTATTGCTTCGTTAATTATTATATATGAGAATAGTGTAAATAACGTCAAAGGACCTACGAAGTAGGTTAGGCATCAGAACTCCGACATGCACTGAACTCTTGAACCCCCAGTTGAAATCCTGCCAATATTATGATGGACACGGCCCAAGTTAGAATCACCAGCGATTTTAATCAAAAATCACCAGAAATTTTCATCAAAAGTAGGTCCACTCGAAACATGCTGGCAACAGTCCCCTAATGCACCTTCATGCCCAGTGTGAATAACGTCACAGGACATAAGAAGTTGGGTAGGCATTAGGACTCTGACGCACGCTGAACTCTTTGACCCCCAGTTGAAATCCTGCCTATATTAAGATGGGCACGGCTCAAGTTAGATTCACCAGTGATTTTAATCAAACATCACCAGAAATTTTCATCAAAAGTAGGTCAGCTCGAAACATGCTGGTAACAGTCCCCTGATGCACTTTAATGCCAAAAATCAAGGTTCTAATATCAACGGTAACACTCAGATATAACATATCTCTCAGATATAACATATCTCTCAGATATAACATATATATAAATATTAATATTCATGTCACTGTTCCATTGTTTCTCTAGTTGTATTCCTCTTAAAGTTTTTACTCTGCCTTTGACTGGTGTTTGTACAATAAAATCTTGAATCTTGAATGCTTATTTTGCTGACGAAAGGATTCAGATGGACTCACTCATTGCCGGACAATTTCAAACGGTAGCCCACTTCGAAGAGACAGAAATGACTATGTAGTATTTAATGAGTTGGACAGCCCTGTGCGCGAACAATACCTCGCAGTCGTGCAGTTATATTGTGCACTTTCGGTTGCATGACATTTGGCAAATAGCTATTTTGAATGATTCTCTTGCAGAGCACAGCCTCTCTATCCTCATTCTCGCAAGCCAGGGCCTAAATTCGCTGGTATTGATGTTCCCGTCCTCTTCCGCACTCAGAATCCCTTTAGAATAGCATTAATCACTTCTGTAAATTCAATACTTTTGTGTATCAGCAGACAATGCGCAGAAACATATAACATTTGACGTCATTCTCTCAAGTCGGAGCCCATTTCTGCTAGAATTTACTGGTTCTATACAAAATTTACGTTACTTTGTGAATCAGTTTACGTCATATATAGCAGATAATGGCCATAGATGTTGACCTCGTGGCCAAAAGCTAGGGCCTTTGTTTTCCTGGAGGGGTTTTCGAGTTTGATTTCGATACTTAGATACCTTTCGCATTGACTTTAACTTGGCGGTCATTTTCGCGAATGCAACAATTTGATGTATCAAAAGATAATAACGAGAATTCGACATCATTCTATTACACACAGACCTTGTTTAGTGAACTAGCCCCGAAACTTCGCACTTGAATCACCTTCGAAATGACAAACATATTCGCAAATTGAGTATAGGATGATATCCATAAATACTAACTAGAAATGTTTCTTGTTTGCAGAATTTGATTTTAAAGAAAAGAAATTAATAAAATTAGCAACCTTCGAAAAGGCTTGGCCGAACATGTCAGATGAGATGATATTTCATAAGAATGAAATAGTTAATCATTTATATAGAAGAAGCAAACCATGTCTTGGTATTGACTTGCTGCGTGGAAAAGAGTGGCAAGGAATTTAGTTCGCAGATGATAACGAACGTAAATGCAGAAACCTAATTAATTATTTTAATCGAATATCAAGACTGTAACAGGCCTCAATTTGAATAGTGAAAAAGTGTCATTATGCCTGTTCGATAAATCCTTAAATCCCATTCCGTAGTTTCACAGATCGAAGTGATAGACCCGATACTAAATTTATTGAAAAATAAATTTGAAGGAAATATAAATTTTCCATTTTGATCGGCAAATTAAGCGAGAATGGAGACTGAAGAGCGCAGATTTTCGCGCTATGACTAAATCCTCGAAATTTATTTGGATTTACAAATGTTTGAAAGCCTTTTTGATTTGCAAAAGGTAACGACTGAACCGAATGTTTTGAAACTTGGCATAGACGATATTTGTACCAAAACATTGCCAAAGCGATCATGGTGAGTTCGTCTGTCAATTCAGTATAGACGGAACGGCAGAGTCAAAATCGTCGGATTTTGAATGGGGAAAGTGAATATATATATATATGGCATCAGAACTATTACGCAATCCCTACAATTGTGGGTTACAAGTTGAAAATTACATCCCTTGGCATAAAACACTGGCAGATGGCGCTTTTTTCTACAATTACCACTACCTCTGCTGATATGTCTTTCACTGTATTATTGCCACTGCCGCAGGTTTTGACTACAATGTAGTCATTTCTCACTTGTTGTTGGAATACTTAGCTGAGTTGGCGCAGCCGTTTAGAGAAAATTTGGATTTTTATTCTTGGCTCCGTCATTCTAGTGTATTCTACCATGCCGAGTTCCCTCCTTGTGGCCAATGATATATATATACCAGCACACTATAAAGCGACTGAACGGCAGAGAATAAAATCTTTGAGTTTGTGATTTGTGTATACGAGGAAACCCTGGGACCGCCCGAGTTTATAAGTTCGCCATCAGCATTTGCGGATACACATGGGAGATAACCATCTGTCTTATTGCCTTTACAACATGAAATAATGTTTAAGAACGAAAGAAATTGGCCATCGACGGGATCAAACCATCGACTGTTCCTCTATGATCTAAACTACGTCGGTTCATTTGTATTACCCGCCTCCGTACTATAACCAACATTCTCACTCGTTGATTTATATGTGCTCAGCTAGATTAATAATGAAGACTCGATATGCCGTAATGTCCGCAACTGTCATGGACGATGTAGGAATGAAATGCTTACGTTTTGTTGGACTTTCGGCGTTAAAAATACCCATAAATACTTTGAGTCACAGCAGACCGAATGTTAGATTTTTTTTCGGAAAAAATAGCATGAATGAAAAATTCGGAGAAAATGACCAAACATGCACTGGTGAATATGGCACCAATGCGACTTCAATATTCAAATAAGTGAATGGAAATGCTGAGATGTATCTCAATTATAAATTATCAACAACTGAAACATGAAATACATGAAGGACTACGCAGACCGTAGTGCCATCTTGGCTCTTGTTGAAAAAGTTGTCGTAAGTTTCATTTGCAAATTGGCATTGCCATTTATTTGCCATACGTGAGTTATTATTTTTTTATATTCACGGACATGTTAACATTTGAATGTTTAAAAAATATAGCTGTATAAGCGCGCTGAATGTTATGTTTAGTTTTAAATGCAATGATGTTTGAGATACAAGAGGAATTTGAAAAAAAAGCGGGGATAATCCCATTCTCTCAGCACTGAGCTAGCTAACTGCCGGAATTCCCAAATTAAAGGCCTGCATGCTGATTTTAATACCGATTCGTGTTCTCTTGGGCTTTAGTGTTATTGTTTTCACTGCCCAAGAATCGCTTCTTTATCTTGTACATATGATCAGTCTCAATACCAGCTGACCTGATTGATTGATTGATTGTTTATTCACCATTTCATCGATGTATATACAAACATAATATCTAATACGGCTGTATAATGGCGGGAATAAAACCCCAGGAGGCTTGTTCTATTTTAAGAAAGTATGCGACTGGCTACAGCAGTGTAAAAAAAAGATACATGCAGGTGTTCAGTTTCTGCTGTAATTATTTACGATATGTATATATAAATATATGCAGTGAATATATTTATATGGTGAATATATAATCGAGATGACGGTGCTGTACATACAGTGAAATTCTGTCAATCTGACAATTCTGAGAGCTCGATGGAACATAAGATTAACAATACAGTATCTACAAAAGAGGTTTGTCTCTTCACTAACCTCAAATAGGTTATATAGATCATTGTGTATTTACAGTTCCAAATAATACAAGTAGATTGATAAACATGTAAAATAATTTTAAAAAATAGGCCCAAGTAAAGCTGGTAGCAACTTTTGTTGTGTATTACAGTGTATACACCCTCCAATACTTGGATAGATAAATATGACGATCATCAATAGTTCAGGGCTAGCGTTTAACAAGGTAGGGTCTTTAAATGCGATTTTAAAAGTGAATAGGATGTGGAGGCTTTTATGTCAGTGGGCAATGAGTTCCACACTTGTGGTGCTTTCGTTTTTGTAGAATAATATGATAGATTTTAAATTACTCGGATTCTGTAGAGATTATGGTCGGATTGGCGGGTGGGGTAGCAGTGAACTTCTGACAGTTTTGTAAAATAGCGTATAAATTTGGTCGGTAAAGAAAATGGTGTGTGAAAAACTTTGTGAGTAAATAACTATATCAGGTGGTCATTGATTTGATGAAACGGTAGGATGTTTAATTGCTCAAGTAATAGACAGGTATGAGCCTATTTGTTACTAGAAGTTATTAAGCAAATAAGTATTTTTTGGAGCACGACTAGAGGCCTGAGGTGTGTTGGGAACGTATTACCCCATACAATGTTGCAGTAAGATATATGGGAATAAAACAAGGAATAATATAGTATAATCAAGGTTTTCCTGGTTAGGCTGTTAGGTACATTATTAATAAAACCAATATTTCTCGAGATTTTAGAGGCCAAATCGTCTATATGAGTTTGCCAGTTTAGTTTGTAACTGTTTGGCGGACTCAGAAAAATATGACATCATACATCATTCCAATGCCCTACTCCATGCCTTCATACACAGACAATGCAAATTGGAGCGATAAACAAGAGGTGGGAAAACATACGACGTCTGGAGAATAATAGCCAACCATATGACTCCACAGGAAAGCTTCCCACGGCACCACACATTCAGACCGGAGAATAAAATGCATTCACGGACGTACCCTTCGTATCTCAGTCGCGCTTTTATTGCGCAAATTCATGTGGAGACTATGAAGTAACGACACGGTCCCTAGCTCCAGCTTGAGCGGAATTGGATACATGTACGCTAGCTCTGAAGATGTAATGACAGATCAGCTCAAACAAATAACTCCTCTGGTGATACTGGATGAGCATCGAAGACGTCTGATGGAATAAACGTCTCGACATGGGGTAAACTGGTAAATGCAAGAATATCCAGAATAAACAAACCTGTAATAATGCCGGACGTTGTACGGCTTAAATTTCCGAACAAAACAATAAACCTAAACATACCAGATATATAAATCTACGAGGCATACATTGTCGGAATACATCAGCTATAGCTGACTAAGCCCTATGGGATGTACGTACTTCTTCTCCCGATTTGCGTTATTTAGTTCCTCACATTTTCAAAAAATTGACCGATTCCTCTTAAATTCCATCTGGAAAACTATGGGATCACACAGATGTCGCCTACCAAAGCAAAATTTTCAGTAGGTCGATTATTTTAGGTCACTGATTAAAATCAGAGAATATTGAAAATCGTATTTTTGCGGAAGTGAACTCGGGGAAAAGAACCATTAAAACCATTAAAATGTGGCAAATGCATGTGACATCAAGGGTATATAAACGGTATAAACGGTGTAAATCCACACAACTGAATCAGCTTCCAGTTGGTTTATGCTAGATTGAGGACGGCTTATATGTGTACATGTACAAACAAATGTCATGCTTAAAGAGAGAGCGGTGAGTCAAGTTGTAAGAATTGGTACCCGATCCCATTATATCTCATTTAATAAAACGTGTTCTATTGACATCATAATGACAGATCCATATCATAGAGCAGTATTCTTCTTTCAAATTAAACAGTCGTTTCTGGAGTACATCGATCACATTAACGCATGTGTTGTTCATATGAACACCTTGGAGATATTGTGCCACACGATGGTCTGTCATACTACCGTATAAGCGAAATCAAACAAGAAAAAAAGATCGACTATCGGCTATACGATTGTCCTAGATAAATGTCGTATTAGGCGAAACTGCAATAGACAACATGAAACGATTTAAATAGAATTTGATACGTAGAATGCTAAAATAGTTCTTCGCTTTTTACATGCAGTGGACGAGTCAATGCCAAGAATTCACTGAATCTTAGATGAGCCTGGTACAACAGAGAAATTAACTCGTCTGATTTCTGCCCTATAATTTTACAATGGTGAAGAATGATACCCTGTCCGCACCGTAGAAATAATATCTACTCAGTCTGTCAGCTTAATTGTCACTAGTTAGTCTCTCCCAATCTCTGCTTGATTGATGCTCCCCCTAATTAAGAGATTTCTGTGGAATCTGATTGGACGTTGGAGCAAATGCATCTCGATTGCACAGAATAAATTGTTCATCACCGGGTTGTGAGCACTGTAATGTGATTTATATACGAGTAAATATCATGAACATTCTTTCGGAAAAATAAGGGCTGTATGAGTCGATTGCTTTTCAACGTATATCGGTCCATATATGCACAATCTGCTCGAAATCGAGTCCGCAGTTATGACTAATATTGTAAAATGGTTAGTTGGCTCTTTCAGAAAAATAAAGCAAATTCGAGGATGATGCTGATGGGTTTATAATACAAAAGGAAGGATTCTTACATGTTGCTGGTTTAACCCCACCTGGCCTTGTGGGGGTGGGGGGGGGGGGCACTTTCCGCCCCCTGTTGGTTTTTTTTCTATCTCCGGAACGACGAAAAATAGCTGAAACTCTGTGACTTTTTAGATTATCTTATTGAGGTCATTTTGAGCTTATTTGCATGACCCCCAGAGCAGAGAATCATGGGTAAATTCAAAATGGCGGCCATGTTGGGTACCAGAAAAGTGATGTTTTCGTCATATTTCTTCAAAATTTTGGCTTTTCTGTATGGAAAAATGGGTAAATCCTATTATCAGATTATTATTTACCAATTTGTCGTGCAGTTTTTGCGAAGAAAAAAACAAAAATAAAAAAATTGAAAATTCTGACCGAAAAATCGTCCAAAAATGCTCTTTTTAAAAATGACGTCATTATGGCGGCCATCTTGAATTTTTGCATTTTCTTGTAGAGCTTGACCCAAAGATATAGTGTGGCAAGTTTCAGCCCTCTAGCCTTAGCGATAGCGAAAATATTTAGGGGGGGGGCACTTTCCGCCCCCTCCCCCCCGCAGACTACAGTACACCCCAAATCACCCTGGACAGACAGGGTTAACACCTAGGCCCGAGACCCAGTTTTCCGTGTTCAAAAACACAAGAACACTTCGCAGTGATGGGGCGACAGGTGAATTGATCATCGCTTGTATTTTAAATCGTTTCTTCAGATTAATATTTTGTTCTCCATAAATCATGATGATATTCGTTTAATCCTACCGGGACTGGTCTGTTTGGAACCTGTCGAGGCCTGAGAAGAGGTCATTTCGGACCCCTAAATATTTTATGGCCCTTCAGCTAGGGAGATAAAACGTCAACACTATACCCTTGTGTCAAGCTCTGTAATTCTGAATGATAAATTAGAAAATATTATTCTAATATTTGCTTACTTTTCCCCGTGAAAAAGCAGGAAAAATGACAAAACCATCACTTTTCTGGTACCGTTCCCGAAGACATTTCTCTGTTAATAATATCTCGAGGTCAACCTGTTCTCCCTATGAATTTGTGGCATGACCTTGCCGTTATCAAACACACATCCATAAACTGTGAAGAATTTTTGTGTCATGATTCAGAACACGGAAACAGGAGTATTGGTCTTAGATCGGCATGATCATGAGTGACAAGTAAAGATGAAGAATGGTTATTGTAAATCTGATTTTAATCAGATTGCAAGTTTCCTACAACCACCTACTCCTCCCATCTCTCTGGGCAGATGGGGACAAGAATACCAAAAGACAAAACTACATGCTGCAGTCGTCATATTCCAGCTACTTCTAATAATAGTGAATTTTCATTTCTCTTTTCTCCCCCTCCCCCCACAAGCTATCGTCTGGGATTTGGATTTTTGATGTCTGTAATAGCATACTTTTACGTCTGCTTAAGACCATCCTAAGCACGGTGAAATATAATATACTTGTAGCCTGGAGCCTGATGGGCTGCAAATGGTTCCTGCATGGTTAAATATCGTAATCAAGGGCCAACCACAGCTGTCATATGACTGGCAGATATCTAGCTTTGTAGGACAGAGCTCTCAGACCCCTGTCTCCGACCACTGTCTAAGATTTATGGTGTCTCCCCCGTTGTCATACGCAGGGCAGATATATTACCCGGATGTCTAGTACAGAGCATCAGTCAGTCAGATGCACCTGTGGCTTTTTCCTTGCGATCTCATCTCACATAAATTGACAATTTGAAGACAACGACGTATAGGTATGTCAGCTGACACTACGACACAGCCTCCTCACAGCGCATGCTCCGTTTCTCAGGCTCACTCCACTTTACCTCTGCCCAAAATAGCGGAAGATGACCTATACGACGTTGCTATGACGTATAGGGGAAACCTACGCACACAGGTTCAGCTGGAATTCGAATTTTGCACATGAACGAACTAGTTTCACACGACTTACAAGAATTGTGGAAAGCCTATATTCTTGTTCGCTTGATTTGACATTTTCGACGAGTCTAGCTTTGAAGAAATCATACAAGACTTGTGTAATAGTGATGTGTGTCGTTCGCTCGAATTTCCATTGCGCCCGAGACTAAAAACAACTAGACATATGGAATACCAGCCTTGTAGGAATTCACCCTTCATTGTAGTTAGTTAGACCGTAATTTGCCTGGCCATCATATTCATTGTTGGAATATTCCATCCAGTCCATTCTTAGCTGCAGTTTTCTTCAGAGCGCCATGAGTATTATTATTATTCAATACTTTAGGGATGCTTGCCGTTAGCTCCAAAACTATTTTGGGCGAGACATTTTGTTTTCTCCGCTGAGCTGTTGGATTTACTGGCGGGATCGTAGTTCTAATATTTGCGAGACGTTCCGAAGCTCATAAGCTATCTTGGAGTCAATCCACATTGCTCCATAATCTAATCGTTAAGCTGCCTACGTTGGAGTCAGAAAGGTTGATCACAAGAAATCTGATGAGGAGATATACTATGGAGAGGATATATTTTCATAATATGTGAAAACAAGCTGTTATTGTGTTATTTCCCACTCGATAACACGTTATACGGCAAAACTCATAGACTGATAGTTGGTTGTTGTCGACAGATATGATTACCTGATACTTGAATATGGATATTACATAGAAACACGTGTTTCTCTGCACTAACTCGACAGAGGGATTCCCAGGTTTCCACATGTTAGCCTAACCCCGAACATGTTATGACTGGTTAACCCTTGTAACTTTTGGAACTAATTACACGAGAAATGCTCATTTCCCTCGTCATATTGCAGACTCATGTGTCAGTGTCTGCCATGCATCAGCAAAAGATAATCATTCACCATAGTTTCACTTGTAACTAACCAATATCTTGTACTTCACACCGCCAAGATCTCCGCTGTACGGAGATGGATGATAACGCTATGATAGGAATTTAAGACGCAAAATTACTATTTAAGACGCAAAATTTCTGTCAGTTATTTAGCTAGCATAATGACTCGGTTATTTTCTAAATAAAAAATGTCTGTACATTACTGTCATGGCGAGGACATGACGATGACATAAACGTCGAAATATTACTTAAAATATCTACAAAATGCTTTTCGCTAAAATTTTCGAAGTCACCCTCCTTCGGTAATAATGACAAGTTAATCAGTGGATCCCAGTGCATATCTGCCCGATACAGTTGATAAATGGGCAAAAGAAATCACGTTCATTCCGTCAAAGTAATGGCTGAAAGAGGGGAGGTCGGACGTATGAACATCACGTCACTGAAATATGTCATCAACATTAACGTCGGATCATGTGAACGTCCGTGTGGTTCCATCTGTCTGAGATTATTATTCTATCTGAAATGTTTTGTCATTCCGATCATCTCTCATACTATTTACTACGAACTGGATAAACTGTAGGACAGTCGTATGAGATCTCGATCACGCAGAGTCTAGGAGCTAGTTCCCTATAGGAATCAGGCGCAAAAATTGTTTTCCATCCAACCATTTGCCATCACTGTATCTACACATATATCATACTCACATTAGTCAGCCTATAATGCTGTGCCATGCTTGACAGACTGAATCTTTCGTAGTGGGATAATTATAATTAACAGACGATCGCCTCTCGTCCACAAGAAATTAGATTGTGCGTGTGTTTTTTTTTGTATCTCAAGTTATGTCTGCTTAAACCATGTAGACGTAACATTCATGTCGTTCGAATCTTTCAATTATAGAAGCTACAATTCATCACGCCCGACATCTGCTTATAGTTAATATTGGATCTATCGCTTACATTGGGCATAATGAGGCAATTTGGGTCTTCTCTATTTTCCACTTGCAGCTGCCACAGGCGTTAGCGCCAATGAAGTGTACAAGATTTGAATATAACAATTTTTTTACTCACTTTATACATGTGTACTATGTAGCATCAAACATTTTGTGAAAATTTAATTATCACTATCACTTATCACTCACTGTCGGCTGTCTCCAACAAAAAATCTTCAAATTGCTCTGATAACATGTATAAACACGTATTTGTATTCTCATATCTGCCGCATATGGATAGTAATTTTGCTTCTGCCATCATTGTATTTCGACAGGTCTCTCTACGCCCTGCTGAGCTCTGGTCTGTTAAAACTCAGCACAATTGACAGATGTTGTGTACCGACAAATGAAAACCACGCGAGTAGTATTTTGAACGCCACAGAGGCACTCACTGAAGATAAAGAACTGGTTATTTAGTGACGTAAGGCTCACTACTGAACGATTATCATCTTCATTCAATCAAGCCAATTTCCACATTCCCACAGCAAACCTGTCTTGATACATGTATATCACCTTCAATGTTTAAAATCCTAAGTGTAAATTTCACCTACGAACGAGAGACGAATCAATCAGAATCTACCCGCCGATTGAGAATCGGGGGACATCATCCTCAAGTAGCGACGTATTTCCTCTTAAAACGATGGCTGTGTTAAAATATAGGTCAGCCAATCAATACGGCTCTTCTATATTACACATTTCGAAATTCAAATGGTTTCGAGGTCGATGACGTCTCGTGTCTATAAGTTCTTTGAACATTAATTGAAGGGGGTCAGATATATCAACGGAAGCTCGAAGTGGGAAAGTAGAAATTGGCTTAGTGTAATGAAGATGAGTGCGTATGAGATGATGTTTGAGAGAGAGAGAAAGAAAGAGAATGAGTCAGCAGGTTTTACTTATTCTTTCTCTCTATCATACTAATCCGTCGATAACAGGCCTACTGGTATATACACCAGGTACTATACCCGGTACCGTATTAAACTGACCACGGTGTGTGTGTGTGCATTCTGACGAGGATTAATAAATATAATCCATCATCGACTATTCAATGTTGTAGCCCGAACATTGGGACTGCTGCTTTAACGATGAGAAGCCGTACACATGATCATTCTGTTCAGAATGTTTCAACCTAACCAGAAGTGAGAACCCATAGAGAGATTCATTCTGTTCCGCTAACTGGTATATAGTTTGTCTTATTTTATCAAGTAATCTGTCGGCATCAAGAAATAAGATATGTAATGTTATTATTATTAAGCCATGTGTGACCCGAATGCTTTCTTATGGAACCACTTTGGTTACAGTTGGGAAATGCGTGTTAGTCAGTTGGTTTTCGTTTCTCTTAGTGTACTTTCAGATTGTTTTAATAGTGAGCTTTTCTTTCTATCTAAAAATGGCAATTGAAGCAAAAAGGGTACTGTGGATATTTGTGAAAATAAAAAAAAAGGTAACATGAAATGGTAAAAAATTGTCGAAATGTCGCGGATAATCGTGAGCAACTATGATAATCTTCAACTTGGTAACCCATAAAACGGTATGTTTATATATGTTGAACATATGTTAGAAAAAGAATGTGAAAATCTTCAATTTTAGCGCAATTTGGTCTGACAAAAAGGGGTGCCGAAATGTTGTACCCTTCACTTTGTGAAAAAATGTCGCGTGCCGAAATGTCACTTGCCGAAATGTCGCGTGCCGAAATGTCCTGACACCGATTAAACACGGATACAGTAACCGTCTTACTATCTGACCACTGAAATTAAATATTACATGATCCCGATATTGAGTATCGGCTTGACATATAGTTTCAAGATTAAAACAAACACCCCGCGGCAGCGCACAACTCAGCCTAGCCAAGATTCATCAAAATGTCTTGCATTGTTCAATGATTGATATTATTTGTATTTAAATTCATTTAAAAAAAATACGCTTGTTTAAGTATTATAGATTGATCATATCTTGTGTTATTCTTGTGTTATTTGTGTTATTCTTAAAATAAACATATTCATTTCAAAGTTATTAATCATTTGAAATGCCATCATGCCATGTATTTTGCGATACATACTGAAATATTAGAGATCAAATAAGCGTGGCTTGATTTTTACAGCAAAATTTGACTATCTGGCCAATGCATGTAACGGCTCACATGGTTCAGTGAAACGGAACATCGCCGAGCTCGGGCGCTGGTTGGTTAAACTGAGATATGATATATGCTTTCACTGAAGAGAAGACCATGCATGGGAGGTGATGAAGTATACGAGATTCTGCAAGTCTGGAATATAATTACATATGTTGTTTTGAAAGTATATCAGAATGGGAGAAAATCTTTATTGATAAATATTTATTTGACAGCAGCTTCGTTAGAGATTCCCCCGTTATTCAGACAAATGATGACATTGAAGACCACAGGATGGACTGGTAATTCGATTGAAATTGTAGTTTAAGGGCCGCTTCCCATACGGATTTCGCGGCCCATCAACTCAACTGTTTTATTTACATTTCACGTTACATTTCTTAGTTTATTTAAGATCTTTTGCAGCGCTAAATATTAACATGAGCAGTGTGACTAACGTCACAGGACCTACGAAGTAGGGCAGGCATTAGGACTCTGACGCGAACTGAACTCTTGGAAATTCCCACCCCCAGATGAAATCCTGCCTATATTAAGATGGGCACTGCCCAAGTCAGAATCACCAGTGATTTTCATCAAAAATCACCAGAAATTTTCATCAAAAGTAGGTCAGCTGAGAACTTGTTGGTAAGAGTCCCCTAATGCACCTTCATGCCAAAAATCAAGGTTTTAATGTCAACGGTTTTCCTTATTTTGCCGACGAAAGGATTCGGATGGATGGATTGACTGACTGACTCACTCACTCACTCATTACCGGACAATTTGCAATCTGTAGCCTACTTCATAGGAAAAGAAATAACTAAACAATAAATAACAATGAGAGGGCAGAGTGAGATATAAATAGAAGTAAGGAAGAATCAGCTAATTCACTCGAAACTGCAGAATTTTAACATGAACGCTCGATTTAAGTTTTTAAGCACTTCATGTCGTTGATAGTAAAACGTGTGTAACCGTAGGTCCAAAACTTCATTGCGCCCTGAATTGGGCGTTAATTAGACACAGAAAATCAGCAACAAATAAAACAAGGTAAGCATATTATGCACGCCTGCTAACAATGTTGTTTGAGTTTTTTCTTTCAAAGAAATTAACCCCTCCGACCCCTCCACTTCTCTGTTTTCTTAAGTCGACGGTTTTTCACAGACCGACTATGGTGTGACGTGTGAATCATCAACACCTCCAATTCCGATTGTCAAGCAGTCTTATAATCTCTTTCTTTGAACTTGTTTTGATTTGATATCTTTGGCAGAGAATTCGTCTACGGAAAGTTCATGTCGAGTTAATTTGGGAACAATCCGGCCCAACTGAGAAGAAAATAAATACAATAATATAGATTCATGGAAATAAAAAAAACGTTAAAACCCTTCAATTCCAGTTAATAGACTTGCGTCCAGCTCACAATTATTAGAGGTCAATAGCCGAGTGAAATAAACATCACTAAGCCAGACTGAGTTGAATTTGCAATCAACGCCCAAGTACTTTCCGACATGAAACTGATTGCTTCACATAGTGAAACTAACAACGCGCTCCGCCAATGGCCGGCATATACAAACAACTCTTTAACCGGAAGGTAAAGAATTCATAATATTTTCTGCGATTCAATATCAACAGGTCATTTATGAAGGACGGTGCACCTGCCGGTGTCATTAACACAAATGACATGTCGATTTCTTCTCAAAATCGACCGTAGTTCATGTCTTATTTCGCGTTATGACGTTAAAGACTCTAGGGTTGTCGGTTATGTTCTATGTATTCTGCAAAAGAGGCAAAGAATACCCTAAATATGTCATTTATTCCGCGTCGGATATACAATCAATTATCCAGGTAAGAGAATATAATTCAAATATATATTCATTAGAAATAAACGAAACGTTTTATTTCAATTGGATTAGGAAAACCTCAGGACGTGAGCATAACGATTAAACGTTCAATAGTATGGAAGAAAGACGTTTCCGAAAAAAAAATCTTTGTCGGGATTCCATTTTGGGCCGCGATATGCGCGTATACGATGAGCGGTCCCAAAATTTGGTGCCCGCAAAACACCCCGATAAATTTCATGTCCATTTTGAAAACCGGGACGTTTCGGTCGAACTAGAACGGGGAGGAAACCGGGAGGCGTCACCAGGGGTCCCGGATCTGCCCTCTCGGTTTCAGCCGAGAAATTTCTCGACCCATCTCGAAGGCATCGAGAAAGCATCTCGATTATTTGGACGTGACCTCTTATGGGGCCTTGTAATTCACGCGCCATTCTTAACGTATTTAGTTCAAGAATTCAAATATGACGGCTATTACACGTAACACGCACGTTCGGCTGACTGTCGGTGGTGCCACTAATAATACAACCTGTAACTACTTTCCCCGAAAGCCGTTCATTCCGAATTGAACAATATTCTCCAAAGTAAGATCAATTTAGTTGCAACTGGAATAAAATATATCACATTAGGTTAAAGTTACGATAGAATTAAACATAACAAACGACAACAAACTTAACAAAATGCCAAACTTTACCCAAATATGCACCCTTAAATTAAATATAGTTAAAAGTATTAATCACAATGGACAAACATCAATAAAGATTCAGACAATAAAATGCTCACACATTGCTGCTTGTAATTATTTGTCATATCTAAAAAAAAATGCATGTACATGCTAAAACGTATAGTACAAATTGTCAATAGAGGAAGAAATAAATATTAAAAGGAAAATTTCTTTTTGGGAAGAAGCGTTGAAGGAATTACGAAGCTTATGAATTTGGTTCATAGCGACCATGGAAAGATAGATATTCAACAGTATAATAAATGATATCGCGGCGCTTGTGGGATTCGGGGCTGGTGTATCGTTTGTTCCTACACGTACGTATAGCTATGACTATAGTAGACTCTCTATATAATACAAATTCAGATAACAATAAATAATGCGATCGGGGATTGGCAAGGAGATAGCATTTAGGACGAACCGAATAATCAGTGTCTGACGCGATGGTATCGGCTCAAACCGGGCCAAAAACCTGTGCATTACTTTCTTTTGTCTTCTAATTATGCAGCTGAACTTCAACATCTAGTTACACGTAAAAGTAATTTACTGCCTGTCCAAACGTCAGAGAATTCGGCATTGAATTAACGGATTCTTTTCTCAGTGCTCACGCAGATTGCGTTATCAGGTTGGATAATGCGAACATCACGTGATTGTATTATTGCGCCTTCGTTTTCCAGCGAACGATCGAACGATGCCAAACAAAGAAGGAAAAAAACGCAATGGTTTTCTGCAAAACGAACGACTTCGTTCACTGGCGAACGAACCAATGTGTTGAATGGTTTTTTCAATGGTTTTCCACGAAAATCAAAACGATGGGTGTAGAACGCCTTGGGTTTTTTTCAGCGATTTAAAGGAACGAAGCAAAAACGTTAATTGGGAACGATACCTTAGTGGGATCTTCGGTGTATCCCTTAAAGATTGACACACTGAGTCTGAAATCGGACTCAATTTCGCGGAGAAAAAAAGTAGGTTTGCTACCCAAGGCGGCTCATCAGCCCCCAGTCTGAATGGACACCCCCTCCTTCCCAAGAATTCTATACACGCATTACCAGGCACACGAACCGTGCTTCATTGTTTTTCGTATCACAAAACAGTCTATTAATAAAGGGTTTCTCAACAAAGTTTCGATTGTGTCAGCTTTCTCCCTGAGATAATTCATACATTCCTCCCCAACAATTAAAATCCAATCCTTCGACCACGCTTTTCAATCAGATGGAATTAAAGATGCCATTATATGAGTCGTTCGTACCAATATACTGTAGCTATCATTTACATAGCATTCATTCTATCGACTGGAATTCGAAGACCAACTTTCGTTGTGTCTATGTAACATGACGTTATAGTTCATTCGCTTTGATCCGAAATCGATCCATATAATCGATGCAAGTTTGGCGGATTTAAAGTTTCTTCGTTAGATATGCTTGTCATGCTGAAGTGTTTTTAAGACGGACAAACAAACCGACAAAAGCCTGGTAATCTTTCGGAGAATTTTAAGTATCCGACCATATAATTAATATTTCTGATGCTTTATTTGCTCGTTTAGTTTTGCACAAAGCATAACACGCAAAGCCTCGTTAACAGATCGTGTTCAAACGTTGTTTAGCAAGTACTCGACAACAGATGATCCCTTCAAACGTGCTCAGCCCAGTGTAATGAATGTGCACCTCTCGTATCCCTCTAAACCATCGTATGCGTTCCGTGGTTTCTGGACCGCGTTGTACAAACGCATTCAAAGTTTGGATGATCTTCTTCATAGGAAGGTTTTTTTGTCATAATTAAACTGTTCTATAAAATCACACTATTTTTGAACGGAGATCCAATGTTCATGTTCATCGGCATAAAAAGAAAGATTTATAGCTGTTTGACTTTTAATATCACGCTGCTGCATATATGATTGTTCCATAATACCATATTTAGCCATATATAATATATAACTGGATTCAACTGTTCGACATATTTCTCATGAAAACCTGTAGTTATTTCAGTGATCTAAAAGTGTGTTAGTTAATATGGGATTGGCTATAGCAGAATATATTTCGGCAATCATTTGACGACTACACATTGTTTGTCACAGCTCTATGGAATAATCCTTTCTGCACAAGTTCATTGACAAATCTGGCAAAGACAATGGAAACGTGGGTTTGTTTTAACGTACATGGACGATGCAAAATAGCCGGTATACAATGTTGGCTTTAATTTCAACTCAGGAAAGCATCATCGTGCTTTGGTTTGGGTCAGAAGCGAGGTAGCGCAGACTGCACAGCTATCGAAGCGGATGGAGAAGGAGAGAGAGAGAGAGAGAGAGAGAATTGATATTTAACCCTATCTGGCCTCGGCTTTTTGGGACGTATCCTGCCCTGGAGGGGGGGGGGGAATTCGCCCCCCCTCCCATAATTATTTTTCTTACCCCTTGAGCTAGGGGGCTGAAACTTACCACACTATACCCTTGGTTCGATTTTTCGGTCGGATTTTCCGAATTTTTTATTTATGCAATTTCTCCGCAAAAGCTGCTTGATAAATCAGTAAATATTGATGCGATGTGAAATAAAATGGTTTTTGCCCAGTTTTCATCGCGGAAAAGCGAAAATCTTGAAAAAATATGACAAAAATATCACATTTCTGGTACGCAAACGTGGCCGCCATTTTGAATTTACCCATGGTCCTCCGGGGTTATGCAAATAGGCTCAAAATGACCCCAATATGATTATCTATAATGTCAAGGAGTTTCAGCTCTCCATTTTTTGTAGTCTCCGCTAGATATATGCAGTGGACGAGTCAATATCTGGCATTCACTGAATCTTAGATGAGCCTGGTACAACAGAGAAATTAACTCGTCTGATTTCTGCCCTATAATTTTGCAATGGTGAAGAATGATACCCTGTCCGCATCGTAGAAATATCTACTCAGTCTGTCAGCTTAATTGTCACTAGTTAGTCTCTCCCGATCTCTGCTTGATTGATGCTCCCCCTAATTAAGAGATTTCTGTGGAATCTGACTGGACGTTGGAGCAAATGCAACTCGTTTGCACAGAATAAATTGTTCATCACCGGGTTGCGAACACTGTAATGTGATTTATTTACGAGTAAATATCATGAACATTCTTTCGTAGAAATAGGGGCTGTATCGAGTCGCTTGCTTTTCAACGTATATCGGTTCATATATGTTAGAAATCGAGTCCGCAGTTATTACTGATATTGTAAAATGGTTAGTTGGCTCTTCCAGCAAAAAGTAAAAATTCGAGGATGATGCTGACGGGTTTATAATACAAATGAAGGATTTTTTCGATTGTTTTCAAAATGTCGACATGTAAAATCAGGTGAGGTCTTACTTCAAGTATATTGTTCACATGGGCCTGCATGTCTTTCAATCTGCTTAAACCCGGATAAAAAACGCTTCTCATCTTACATGTTGCTGGTTTAAGACCTACGACCGAGTCCCAGGTTTCCGTGTTCAAAAACACAAGAACACTTTGCATCGAGGGGGAGGCAGGTGTACGATATTAGTCAAATTAATCATCTTATATATTTTAAATCGTTTCGTCAGATTTATTTTGCTCTTCAGAAAGCATTATGATATTCGTTTATCCCTATCTGGCATGGGCTGTTTGGGACCAGTCGAGGAATTGAGGGAGGCCATTTCGAACCCCCTAAATAATTGTTTTGGCAATTCAGCTAGGAAGATGAAACATCCACACTACATGTATACCCTTGGGTCAAGATCTATCTGAAAAGGTGGAACTAAAAAATGACGGGAGTGTCATGTCTCATTTTTGGTCGTTCCGGCGATAGCACAGAAATTTTGTGTTGGGGGGGACATAATGCCGCACCCCAGGCTTGCTAGCATTAACATTAGTAGAATTTAGATATATCGATCTATTCCTGAAGACATTTCTCTGCTAATAATATTTCGAGGTCAACCTGTCTTCTCCATGAATTTGTGGCATGATCATGCCGTTTTCAAAAACACATCCCTAAATCGTGAAGAAGCTCTGTGATTGGTCATGATTCAGAACACGGAAACGGGAGTTGGTCTCAGATCGGCATGATCATGAGTGACGAGCAAAGATGGAGAATGATTACTGTAAATCTGATTTTAACCCTATCTGGCCTGGGCTTTTTGGGACCTGTCCAGGCCTGGGGGGGGCCGAAATGGCCCCCCTAATTATTTTTCTTATCCCTTCAGCTAGGGAGCTGAAACTTACCACACTATACCCCTGGGTCAAGCTCTACCGGAAAATGTAAACAAAAATCAAAGATGGCCGCTTTGATGACGTCATTTTCAAAAACGGCATTTTTTGGTCGATTTTTAGGTTGGATTTTCCGAATTTTTATTTATGCAATTTCTCCGCAAAAACTGCATGATAAATTAGTAAATATTAATGTGATGTGAAATAAAATAGTTTTTGCCCACTTTTCATCGCGGGAAAGCAGAAATTTTGAAGAAATGTGACAAAAACATCACTTTTCTGATACACCACGTCGCCGCCATCTTGAATTTACCCATAATCCTCTGCTCAGGGGGTTATGCAAATGGGCTCAAAATGACCCCAATAAGATAAACTATAAAGTCCCGGAGTTTCAGCACTCCATTTTTCGTCGTTCCGGAGATAGCGCAGAAAGTTTGGTAGGGGGGGCCATAATGGCCCCCCCAGGCCAGGTAGGGTTAATCACATCGCTTGTCTCCTGCAGCTACCTACTCCTCCCATCTCATCTCTGGGCAGATGGGGTTAAGAATACCAGAAGACAAAACTACATGCTGTAGCCGTCATATACCAGCTACTTCTAATAATAGTGAATTTTCATTTCTCTTTTCTCCCTCAAGCTATCATCTGGGATTTCGATATTTTATGTCTGTAATAGCATACTTTTTCGTCTGCTCACAGACCATCCTAGGCATGGTGAAATATAATATACTTGTAGCCTGGAGCCTGGTTGGCTGCAAATGGTTCCTGAATGGTTAAATATCGTAATCAAGGGCCAACCACAGCTGTCATATGACTGACAGATATCCAGCTTTGTAGAACAGAGCTCTCAGACCCCTGTCTCCGACCACTGTCTAAGATCTATAGTGTCCCTGCAGTTGTCATACGCAGGCCAGATATATTACCCGGATGTCTAATACTACTACGAGTCTCAGTCAGTCAGATGCACCCGTGGTTCTTTTCCTTGCGATCTCACAGAACGATCTCATCTCACAGAAATTGACAATTTGAAGACAACGACGTATAGGTATGTCAGCTGACACTATGACACAGCCTCCTCACAGCGCATGCTCCGTTTCCCAGGCTCACTCCACTTTACTTCTGCCCAAAATAGCGGAAGATGACCTTTACGACGTTGCTATGATGTATAGGGGAAAACCTACGCACACAGGTTCAGCTGAAATTCGAACTCCTTCTGTTTTGTACATGAACGAACTAGTTTCATACGACTTACAAGAATTGCGGAAACTTTCCCTATATTCTTGTTCACTTGATTTGACATTTTCGAGGAGTCTAGCTTCGAACAAATCATACAAGACTTGTGCAATATTTATATATGTCGTTCGCTCGACTTTCCATTGCGTCCGAGACTAAAAACATCCAGACATATGGAATACCAGCCTTGTAAGAATTCACCCTTCATTGTAGTTAGGTAGACCGTAATTTATTGTTTGAATATTCCATCCAGTCCATTCTTAGCTGCAGTTTTCTTCAGAGCGCCATGGGTATTATTATTATTCAATACCTTAGGGATGCTTGCCGTTAGCTCGAAAACTATTTTGGGCGAGACATTTTGTTTTTTCCGCTAAGCTGTTTAATTTACTGGCGGGATCGTAGTTCTCATATTTGCGAGACGTTCTGAAGCTCATAAGCTATCTTGGAGTCAATCCACATTGCTTCATAATCTAATCGTTAAGCTGCCTACGTTGGAGTCAGAAAGATTGGTCACAAGAAATCTGATGAATACATATACTATGGAGAGAATATATTTCCATAATATGTAAAAAAAAACAAGCTGTTGTTGTTTTATTTCCCACTCGATAACACGTTATACGCCAAAACTCATCGACTGATAGTTTGCCGGTGTTGAAAGATATGAGAGAGAGAGAGAATTAGGGTTTAACGTCGCATTCAGCAATATTTCAGCTATATAGCGATGAAAGATATGATTACCTGATACTCTTGAATATGGATATTACATAGAAACACGTGTTTCTCCGCACTAACTCGAAAGAGAGATTCCCAGGTGTTTACATGTTAGCGTAATCCCGAACATATTATGACTGGTTAACCCTGATAACTTTTTGAACTAATCACACGAGGAAGAATCATTGCCCTCCTCATATTGCAGACCCATGTGTCAGCGTCTGCCATGCATCACCAAAAGATCATCATTCACCACAGGTTCACTTGTAACTAACCAATATCTTGTACTTCACACCGCCAAGATCTCAGCTGTACAGAGATGGATTGCTATGATAGGAATTTACAACGCAAAATTACTACAGACCACATCATCTAACACCGATGTTAAAGCTGGGATTTTACGCACTTGCCCTGCGTTTTGTTAGCCTCTACAGGATGATCATCAATCTAACTTACGATCTTTATGAAATAAACTTGATAAATGGAACAACATGATATACGGTACTGCACATCTGCCATATTTTCCCCGCATACAAGCAAGGATTTATTTGGAAGGAAGGGTATTCCATCCGTGGATCTTACAATTTTAAAATAAAATTTCTGTCAGTTATTTAACTAGCACAATGACTCGATTATTTTCTAAATCAAAAATGTCTTTACATAACTGTCATGGCGAGGACATAACGAAGACATAACATAAATGTCGAAATATTGCCTAAAATATCTACAAAATACTTTTCGGTAATATTTTCGGAATAACCCTGCTTCGGTATTAGTGCCAAGTTAATCAATGGATCTCAGTGCATATCTACCCGATACAGTCGATAAATGGACGAAGGAAATCCATAAATCACGTTCATTCTGTCAAAATAATGGCTGAAAGAAGGGAGGTCGGATGTATGAACGTCGCGTCACTGAAATATGTCATCAAGATCAACGGCGGATCATGTGAACGTCCGTGTAGTTCCGTCTGTCTGAGATTATTATTCTATCTGAAATGTTTTGTCATTCCGTTCATCTCCCATATTATTTACTACGAATTGGATAAACTGTAGGACAGTCGCATGAGATCTCGATCACACAGAGCTTAGGAGCCAGTTCCCTTGGAATCAGGCGCAAAGTTTGTTTTCCATCCAATTGCCATCATTGTATCCATGGATCATTCTCACATCAGTCAGCCTATACTGTTGCTCCATGCTTGGCAGTGTGAATCGTTCGTAGTGGGATGATTATAATTAACAGACGACCGCCTCTCGTCCACAAGAAATTAGATTGTGTTTTTTTTCATATTTCAGTTTATGCCTTAAACCATGTAGACGTAACATTTATGTCGTTCGAATGTCTTTCGATTGTAGATGCTACAATTCATCACGGCTGACATCAGCATATATTTAATATTGGATCTGCTGCTTGCATTTAGCATTTGGGTATAGTGATGCAATTTGTGTCTTTTGTTTATTATGCAATTGCAGCTGCCACAGGCGTTAGCGCCAATGAAGTGTACATGATTTGAATATAACATTTGTTTTGCTCATTATATAGCATCAAACATTTTGTGAAAACTGTTGATTATCGTTACACGGACTCGTGTTTCTCACTGTCGGTTGGCTGATAACATATATAAACTCATATTTGCGAGACGCTCCGAAGCTCATAAGCTACGCGAATGGCGGCGTCTTTTGAGTCAATCCACACTGCTCCATAATGCAATCGTTAAGCTGCCTACGTCTGGAGTCAGAACGGTTTATACAAAGAAATCTGATAAGGGGATATACTATGGAGAGGATATATTTCCATGACATGTGACAAAACGTTCTTATGGATTGTGTTATTTCTCAGTAAAGCGTTATACCGCCAAACTCATTCACTGAGAGTTTGTCGTTGTCGACAGATATGATTACCTGATATCTGAATATGGATATTGCACAGAAACATGTGTTTCTCTGCACTAACTCGACAGAGGGATTCCTAGGTGTTTACATGTCAGCGTAACCTAGGTACTAACATGACTGGATAACCCAGGTAACTTTTGGAACTAATTACATGAGAAAGGCTCATTGCCTCCTCATATTGCAGGCCCATGTTTCAGTGTCTGCCATGCATCATCAAAAGATCATCGTTCACCACAGGTTCACTTGTAACGAACCAATATCTTGTACTTCACACCTCGAAGATCTCAGCTGTATGGAGTTTGTAGGTAAAGCTACGTCCGAGAATTCTCGGGTCTGAATGTTAGGTGCACATATGCCATATTTTCTCGCCTAATAGCAAGGGCTTTCTTGGAAACCTTGGAAATGATCTTATCTCTGGCGATCTTATCTCGAAAAAATGGTGGGAAATGCATGCTGATTTTGTATATGTCTTAGGTAATTTGTGGCCGCGACTATTTGGAATATAGTGTTTTTTTCAAGATGTGCTCTGTCAATTTATTACATATTAAGAAAGGCGATGTTTCAGTGGTTTCTAACCTGTAGGAGTCAATCCACATTGCTCCATAATCTAATCGTTAAGCTGCCTACGTTTGGAGTCCGAAAGATTGATCCGAAGAAATCTGACGAGGAGATATACTATGGAGAGGATATATTTTCATGATATGTGACAACCCAAGCTCTTATAGATTGTGTTATTTCTCACTCGATAACGCCGACTGATAATTTGTCATTGTCGACAGATATGATTACCTGATACTTGAATATGGATATTACATAGAAACACGTGTTTCTCCTCACTAACTCGACCGAGGAATTTCCAGGTGCTCACATGTTAGCGTAACCCCGAAAAAATATTATGACTGGTTAACCCTGGTAACTTTTGGAACTAATTACACGAGCAAGACACATTGCCCTCTTCATATTGCAGGTTCGAGCCCAGCTGATCCATGTGTGAAAGTTTGTCAGTTACTTGCCGAGGGGCGGTGGTTCTCTCCGGGTACTCCGGCTTCCTCCACCAACCAAACTGACTGTCACCATATGAGTGAAACAAACTTGAGTGTGACATTAAGCCAAAATTCCCTCCCTCCCTCATATTGCAGACTCATGTGTCAGTGTCTGCCATGCATCATCAAAAGATCATCATTCACCACAGGTTCACTTGTAACGAACCAATATCTTGTACTTCACACCGCCAAGATCTCAACTGTACGGAGATGGATGGTAACGCTATGATAGGAATTTACGACGCAAAATTACTATGAACCCACACCATCTAACACCGGTGTCATAGCAGGAATTTTACGCACTTGCCCTGCATTTGTTAGCCTACAGAACGACCATCAATCTAGCTTATGATCTTTATGAAATAAACTTGATAAATGGAACAACATGATATACGGTACTGCATATCTGCCATATTTTCCCACCTAATAGCATATTTTCCCACCTAATAGCAAGGGTTTCTTTGGAAAGAAGGGTATTCCAGCCGTGGATGTTAAAATTTAAGAATACAAATTTTGCCAATTATTCAGCTGGCACAATGACTCGGCTATTTTCTAAATCAAAAATGTCTGTACATTACTGTCATGGCGAGGACATAAAGATGACATGGCATGAATGTCGAAATATTGCCTAAAAATTATACAAAATGCTTTTCGCTAATATTTTCGAAGTCACCATCCTTCGGTATTAATGCCAAGTTAGTCATTGGATCCCAGTGCATATCTGCCCGATGCAGTTGATAAATGGACAAAGGAAATCCATAAATCACGTTCATTCCGTCAAGGTAATGACTGAAAGAAGGGAGGTCGGACGTATGAACGTCACGTCACTGAAATATGTCATCAAGATCAACGGCGGATCATGTGAACGTCCGTGTAGTTCCATCTGTCTGAGATTATTATTCTATCTGAAATGTTTTGTCATTCCGTTCATCTCCCATGTTATTTACTACGAATTGGATAAACTGTAGGACAGTCGTATGAGATCTCGATCACGCAGAGCCTAGGAGCTAGGTCCCTATAGAAATCAGGCGCAAAAATTGTTTTCCATTCAACCATTCGCCATCACTGTATCTACACATATATCATACTCACATCAGTCAGCCTATAATGTTGTGCCATGCTTGACAGACTGAATCTTTCGTAGTGAGATAATTATAATTAACAGACGATCGCCTCTCGTCCACAAGAAATTAGATTGTGTGTGGGTGTTTTTTTTTGTATTTCAGTTTATGTCTGCTTAAACCATGTAGACGTAACATTCATGTCGTTCGAATCTTTCGATTATAGAAGATACAATTCATCACGCCCGACATCTGCTTATAGTTAATATTGCATCTATCGCTTGCATTTAACATTTGGGCATAATGAGGCAATTTGGGTCTTCTCTATTTTCCAATTGCAGCTGCCACAGGCGTTAGCGCCAATGAAGTGTACAAGCTTTGAATATAACAATTTTTTTGCTCACTTTGTACATGTGTACTATGTAGCATCAAACATTTTGTGAAAATTTAATTATCACTAGACGGACTCGTGTTCCTCACTGTCGGCTGTCTCCAACAAAAAATCTTCAAATTGCTCTGATAACATGTATAAACACGTATTTGTATTCTCATATCTGCCGCATATGGATAGTAATTTTGCTTCTGCCATCATTGTATTTCGACAGGTCTCTCTACGCCTTGCTGAGCTCTGGTCTGTTAAAACTCAGCACAATTGACAGATGTTGTGTACCGACAAATGAAAACCACGCGAGTAGTATTTTGAACGCCACAGAGGCACTCACTGAAGATAAAGAACTGGTTATTTAGTGACGTAAGGCCCACTACTGAACGATTATCATCTTCATTCAATCAAGCCAATTTCCACATTCCCACAGCAAACCTGTCTTGATACATGTTTATCACCTTCAATGTTTAAAATCCTAAGTGTAAATTTCACCTACGAACGACAGACGAATCAATCAGAATCTACCCGCCGATTGAGGATCGGGGGGCATCATCCTCAAGTAGCGACGTATTTTCTCCTAATACGGTGGCTGTGGTAAAATATAGGTCAGCCATTCAATACGGCTATTCTATATGACACATTTCGAAATTCAAATGGTTTTCGAGGTCGATATGTCTCGTGTCTATAAGTTCTTTGGACATTAATTGAAGGGGGTCAGATATATCAACGGAAGCTCGAAGTGGGAACGTAGAAATTGGCTTAGTGTAATGAAGATGAGTGCCTATGAGATGATTTTTGAGAGAGAGAGAAAGAAAGAGAATGAGTCAGCAGGTTTTACTTATTCTTTCTCTCTATCATACTAAATAACACGAAACCTGTCCAAGAAAATCAACATATCGTCCTTACATTTAAACATCAGATCTTCAACCTTAGTCACCAATTCACTATCGGTCTTAATTTTCACCAAATCCCTCGGCGCTGGTTAGTGTTTTAAGATCTGCACTTGATTGATGTTACAGCTATTTAACATGCTTAATATTCGATTTCGTTTGAATACAGTTGCGGTAAACAAATATGGATTTGGTACTGGACAAGATGACATGGCTGCTATGATTAAATGTTGTGCTAGCAATTCAGTGCATACCGAGTCGCTACGCCAATTATGACATAGTCTCGAATAAAACTGCATGTTAGTAGTTAATTCGAACCCAGGTTAGTGTTTCTCAACATCAATGCCCTATAAACGGATATGTGCTGTGGTCCAAAAAATATGGCCATAAATTTGCTGACGAAATCTGAAATAAAATAAATTTTGGTGATTTAGGTAAGTGGGATCAATATCTTCGGTGTATTCGTTTAAAGATTGACACACTGAGTCTGAAATCGGACTCAATTTCGCGGAGAAAATAAGTAGGTTTTGTACCCAAGGCGGCTCATCAACCCCCAGCCTGAATGGACACCCTCTCCTTCCCAAGAATTCTATACACGCATTACCAGGCACACGAACCGTGCTTCATTGTTTTTCGTATCACAAAACAGTCTATTAATAAAGGGTTTCTCAACGAAGTTTCGATTGTGTCAGCTTTCTTCCTGAGATAATTCATACATTCCTCCCCAACAATTAAAATCCAATCCTTCGACCACGCTTTTCATTCAGATGGAATTAAAGATGCCATTATATGGGTCGTTCGTACCAATATACTGTAGCTATCATTTATATAGCATTCATTCTGTCGACTGGAATTCGAAGACCAACTTTCGTTGTGTCTATGTAACATGACGTTATAGTTCATTCGCTTTGATCCGAAATCGATCCATATAATCGATGCAAGTTTGGCGGATTTAAAGTTTCTTCGTTAAATATGCTTGTCATGCTGAAGTGTTTTTAAGACGGACAAACAAACCGACAAAAGCCTGGTAATCTTTCGGAGGATTTTAAGTATCCGACCATATAATTAATATTTCTGAAAGCTCAAAACGCTGATGCTTTATTTGCTCGTTTAGTTTTGCACAAAGCATAACACGCAAAGCCTCTTTAACAGATCGTGTTCAAACGTTGTTTAGCAAGTACTCGACAACAGATGATCCCTTCAAACGTGCTCAGCCCAGTGTAATGAAAGTGCACCTCTCGTATCCCTCTGAAGCATTGTATGCGTTCCATAAGTTCTGGGCCGCGTTGTACAAACGCAATTTAAGTTAGGATGATCTTCTTCCTAGGAAGGTTTTTTTGTCGTAATTAGACTGTTCTATAAAATCACACTATTTTTGAAGGGAGGTCCAATGTTCAAGTTCATTGACATAAAATGAACGATTTGTAGCTATTTGTCTTTTCATATCACGCTGCTGCATATAGGATTGTTGGATAATACCGCATTTAACCATATATAATATATAACTGGATTCAACTGCTCGAAATATTTCTCATGAAAACCTGTAGTTATTTCAGTGATCTACATGTGTATGCGTTAATATGAGATTGACTATAACAGATTATTTTTCAGCAATCATTTCACGATTAATATTTTTTTTGTCACAGCTCTATGGAATAATCCTTTCTCCACAAGTTCATTGACAAATCTGACAAAGACAACAGAAAAGTGGTTTTGTTTTAACGTACAAGGACGATGCAAAATAGCAGGTATACAATGTCGGCTTTAATTTCAACTCGGGAAAGCATCATCGTGCTTTGGTTTGGGTCAGAAGCGAGGTAGCGCAGACTGCACAGCGATCGAGACAGAGAGAGAGAGAGAGATAGAGAGAGAATTAATGTTTAATGTCGCGTTCAGCGATATTTCAGACATATAGCGACGAAGATGGAGAAGGAATGGCATATTATGTAAAATATTATATCGTTCGATATGAAGTATACATCTGTTGCATTCCAGCTGCACACATGATCCCCCGTCATTACTCGTCTATGAAATCCTGGTACGGAGTATACAGACCTGCATTATGGAGGATGGCTGTGACCATGGCTTTAGACAAAAAGCAGTAGGCTTTCATGATGTATCTACCCATCGATCCCAAAACACAAGATTTCTACGAATGAACAACATATACAATACCGTCCTTGAGGTACTGAAAGGAATCTATCGTTTTCAAAGTTCAAGCGAAAATTACATCTCATCGCCCCAAGTGACTCGAGACGAGGACTTTACCATTTATCCTGAAATAGCGGCTGTCGCTGTTTCGTCGCTTGATAACCCAGACGTTTCAAGCCGATAATCTGTGTGGGCGACCGACCGTAGGCCCTGTTGGAAAAATATGACTTAGCCTGGCCTAGTTAGCTATGATGCCGCCAAATCAATTTTCTTTATAATGCAGCTAAATCGCCAAGTACCGTGCTTTATAAAATTTATCATTACATTGGGTACTTCTGGAAATGATAGCAATTGATCCCGGCGATTTCGTCAGAATTATGCTCTTCTGCTTCTCTTCTGGGATGAGTTTGAGATAGGAGATTCGTGAATCCTTTGTAGTCAGTTTGTACATTACCTCCTTCCTTTTATGAATACCACCAGTTGTTAGATTGCGTTACATTGAACTAGGTTTGTCCAACACCACATCTTGTCGCCCGTCGTCTGATGAATTTTGTGCGTTTGGAATATGAAATTATCTTGATACACTCAAGAATACTCATGACAGCAAAAGTAATAATACACTGACGCATTACCCGCTTCGCATCGATATCAACTATGCCAGTATCTGTTATGCCCAACCAAAAGTACATACGCTGCAGGTGGACATGCGACTGTATCTAACGCTCACAAGCTATCAAATTAAATGCTTTATCTTTTCCTAAAATGAACCTCCAGATCCAAATGTTTATTTTTCGAAAAACTTAATTTTCCCATAACCGTACCTGGCCTAGGGGGGGGGGGAGGGGAGGGGCGAAATGGCCCCCTACCAAACTTTCCGCGCTATCTCCGGAACGACAAAACATAGAGAGCTGAAACTCCTTGACTTTATAGACTATCTTATTGGGGGCATTTTGAGCCTATTTGCATAACCCTCCGAGCAGAGGATCAAAATGGCGGCCACGTGGGGGTACCAGAAAAGTGATGTTTTTGTCATATTTATGCTTTTCCGCTATGAAAAGTGGGCAAAAACTATTTTATTTCACATCACATTAATATTTACTAATTTACCATGCACTTTTTACGGAGAAATTGCATAAATAAAAAATCGGAAAATCCAACCAAAAAATGCTGTTTTTAGAAAATGACGTCTCTGTGACGTCACCAAAGCGGCCATCTTGGATTTTTCACATTTTCTGGTAGAGCTTGACCCATGGGTATAGTTTGGTAAGCTTCAGCCCTCTAGCTCAAGGGGTAAGAAAAATAATTGGGGGTGGGCGAAATGCCAGGACAGGTCTCAAAAAGCTCAGGCAAGATAGAGTTAAATCATTCACTTTGTCGAGTAAACAACCGTTCAACAAAATATCGGTGCATCAGCTTTACAAAATTGGCTCCAATCTTATTCTGTAGAATTTGTATAAGTCTTTTTTCTTATTAGAGCAAAATTGGATAAATTGCGATGGTCAAAATTTTAACATTAATATCTAAGCAACCGAAACAACATTTAGAACACTGAGGCACCGCTTTTTCTTTACCGACTTCAGAATGCCAAAGGTCGACGCCGCAAGATGAATAGTATTCCAGAAATAAACGGTTTTACTTATACAACAGAAATGAATTAATGGATTTAAAGCGATGAACAGATCAGGGGTTATTTAGCATATAGTGACGACCCCTGCAGTGTTTGTGTGAGACAATATTTTGCTGACAAGCATAAGGAACTTGATAATGTGCTGTCTAGCACTGTAATATCACTTGTCTTTATTGCACCATGTAAGCGTCCTGTCTGTGTCTTGTGTGCTGTCCTCAGTGTTTTATAGGGTGGATGGAGAGTGTCTGGTTTCTTGCTGATTCAAAGATTTCTTCTTTGAGGTAGCAGGAACGCTACTTGGCTGGGTGGTGCTTTGTTGGTTCGTCGCGATATAGCTGAAATATTGTTGAAAGCGACGTTAAATTCTATTCACTCACTCACTCACTCACTTGTGTGAGACAAGTGTGAATTTCCAGCTTCAAGGGATCGTCACTCAACCAGGGGGAAATGTTGCAACTGATGATAAGATTTTGAAGGGTTAAAGTTGCACCTAAGAAACTCACCAAAATAACCTCCCATTGAGAAAGAATCGATAAGAAACTAAAGAAATGAACAATACAACATTTTTTGTAAATTTTGAGCCCCAGGTGGGTAACAAGCCCTTAATATCTCATCAACGTTCAATTGTAGGATTCATTTGATGTGGGCGACCACCAATCATGACATAGCTTCAAATTATGTTAAAGAACGTGGATTTTTCCGTTGGCCGAATACATACCACTTTGATCGACGCAACCTTTGACTTTGAGTCATCCTCTTTCATCATACGGGGGTATGATTAGAGAGTGTAGTTTTGACTAAAACATACGTTTAGGTCTGGGACAAAAACGTATCTAGACAACGGACTTTTGAGTGGAACAAAGGCCTAGACAATATTTCCTTTTCAATCAAACCTTGGGGGTAAAGGGAGAAGTTGATATTCGGCTCTCTCAAAGATAGCAAAGCTGAGCATAGGGACCACGTGTTATAGGGGCCAGGTGTTATAAATCTATTGACTCTATCTGGCCTGGACGATTTGGGTGGTACCGCAGCCTGGGGAGGGGCTATCCCTAAGGAGCTGAAAAATTACCACATTATATCTTTGGGTCAAGCTGTACAAGAAAATGTAAAAAAAAAATCCAAGATGACCAGCAAGATGACGCCACAGTGACGTCAATCTCAAAAGGCATTTTTTGGACGATTGCTCGGCCAGATTTTTCGAATTTTTATTTATGTGTTTTCTTCGCAACAACTGAATGATAAATAAGTAAATAATAATCTAATGTTGAAAAATATAGCTTTTGCCCACTTTACCTCGCAGAAAAGAAGGAATTTTGAAGAAAATTCACTACAAAATAACTTTATGGTACCCTGCATGGTCGCCATTTTGAATATACCCATGATCCTCTGCTTGGGGGGTTATGCAAATAGGCGCAAAATAATCCCAATATGATAGACTATAAAGTCAAGGAGTGCCCCTCAGCTCTCAAGTTTTTGTCGTTCCGGAGGTAGGAGCAAACAACTAACGGGGGGGGTTGCAAAAATACCCATCCAACCAAACAAGGGAGGGTTAAGTATTCCTGACATAGGTCAGTGAATGTTCGACTGAATACAGCGACATGTATAATTGAAAGCGTTGATGAGATATTTAAATATAAAACAATGAATCTGGTCTTCTGGAATTCACGTGAGCACAATCGAGCGGCTTTTGCTGGAATAACAATAGCATACAATAATATGAAAATATACAAGAAATCTAAGAAAAGATCATTGCTGGGTCTAATGATACTCCCGGTTGACAAGATATTAATTTACAAAGATTTGCGCATGCCGAACTCCAGGGTCGGAATATAGAGGAGAAAATAAACGATTGAGAACATTCATAACGAAGCTATAGGTTGAATCTATGTGTTTGAATGAGGTAGATTTAATCATGATTTAGTGCCGCGATGTTTTGTTGAATAGTGAGAAATACGACTGAGATGCGTGGGAATGGCTAATATACAATAAGGCATTGCAAGCAAAATATTTTTTTCTGAGTACCCGCGGTCAATATAGAGTGTTTAAATCGGGTAGAAAAGCGCTCGGTCAATGAAGCGAAATAGCGTTATCTTATCGCGGCAAGAGGCAATCTTTCACCAGGTTGAAAGAACCTGACTATAAAAAATGCTTCTAGCCTCTCTGTTTACTTGTTCAGTATACAACCTCCGTTTACACAAAGGCTAACATTCAGAACCTTAAAAACAAACAGCCAAGAAAAGTACCATCCTGTGTCAGCCACCATGGGTTATAAGGTAACTGAGACTGCTTTTGTTGTACCAGATTACCATGATAAAATGCATGGCTTTGATCTTACTGGATCCTTAACCCTTTTTGTCTGGGGCTTTCTGGAACCTGTTCTGGCCTGGAGATGTGGACCATTTCGACGCCCCCCCCCCCCTCCTTAATTATTTTTCTTACCCCTTGAGCTAGGGAACTGAAACTTACCACACTTTCCCTTTCGGTCAATCTCTACCAGAAAATGTAAAGAAAACCCAAGATGGCTTTTTTGATTTTCAAAAAAACATATTCTGTTCGATTTTCCGGTCAGATTTTTTTATTATTTATTTATGTTATTTCTTCGCAAAACCTGCATCATGAATTAGTAAATATTAATCTGATGCGAAATAAAATAGTTCTGCTTGCATTTTCTCGAAGAAAATCAGAAAGTTTGAAGAAAAATTACTAAAACATGACTTTTCTGACCGCCATCTTGAATTTATCCATGATCCTCTGCTCGTGCGGCTTCACGGCCCTAAGTTTACAGTGTATTATTTCATTTGTGTGGTTATACAGTTGGATATCCGAATGTACACTCATCAAACTTTCGATATAATGGTGTAGATTCTCATATCCTCTATGGCCATAAGTTGAGTCTACCTAACCTTTCTATTCTTTTTTTTATATTATTTACACCGGCGTCGGTCGGCAGTACGCATGCGCTATCGATGACCATATTTTTAGGGCAACACAAAGTGATATTCGCAATCGTTTCTCTCAAAATTTGCCACACGAACACCTTGAAAATGGTTGTACATTTGTATTTGTCTCCAATACTAGGGTCAAAGCGGTATGAAATGTAGGAATATGGTGTATTGTGGGGCGTAGTTGCTTATGCGGAAACATACATTGGTTTTTGGACGAAATTGTTTTCTGTCAGTGAGTGAGTGAGCTAGGGTTTAACATCGCGTTCAGCGCTATTTCGGCCATATAGCGACGATATAACTAACTACGATATGATTAGCTGGACATGTGTGACTATCCATTTCAGTCATCATGTAGGGGAAATGAATCCCCCTCGTGGCAACAGACATGGTACAAAAGAAGGTAAATTGAAAGTGGCGATACGAGAATATAGCCATTTTGGCTAGGAGTACATGGTAACTAATTCGAGAAACTGAAGCGTGTTGTGTTATAGTATAATCAGTTTTTGTACATTTAATCTTCGGCTGCTGCAAAGACGTCTTTACTCACAAACAAAAATGCCAAATTATTTCGCAGACGTTCAAATCCGAGGATCTACACGGCTGTACGAAAGTCTCGGCAAATATGGTTGTGTCTGCAGCTAAATCTCCTTGACTTATGGGATCAGTCATAGTGTGGGTATCGCCCTTCCTGAGAAGATAAATGCTCATGTCTGCGGAGTTTGAGAGCGACCTACTTCTGTTAACCCTATCTGGCCTGGACTTTTTTTGACCTGTCCATGTCTGGGGGAGGCCATTTCGCCCCTCTTCCCCTAATTATTTTTATTACCCCTTGAGCTAGGGAGCTAGAACTTACCACACTATACCTTTGGGTCAAGCTCTACCAGAAAACGTTTAAACAATCCAAGATGTTCGCTTTGATGACATCACAGTCACGTCATTTTCAAAAACGACATTTTTTGGTAGGTTTTTCGGTCAGATTTTCCGAATTTTTATTCATACAATTTCTCCGCAAAACGGCCTAATAAATAAGTAAATATTAATGTGATGTGAAATAAAATAGTTTTGCTCACTTTTCATCGCGGAAAATCAGAAATTTTAAAGAAATATGACGAAAACATAATTTTTCTGGTACCTCACGTGGCCGCCATCTTGATTTTACCCATGATTCTCTGCTCGGGGGTTACGCAAATAGACTCAAAATGGCTCCAATATGATAAACTATAAAGTTACGGAGTTTCAGCTCTCCATATTTTTGTCGTTCCAAAGATAGCGCAGAAAGTTTGGTAGAGGGGGCCATTTCCCCCCCCCCCCAAGGCCTGGTAGGGTTAACAATGCCGATATGATGACTCCCAAGTCGTGAACCGTTCTATGCCGAACTGGTTCCATTACAATTTAGACCATATTGCTCTCCCACGAAAGATGAGGGAAGTACATTGTATATGCGAGGAAATTTCGACTGGGATGATGAAAAAGAGAACTAACAACCTGCTCATTGGGCTGATACGTAGGCGCAAACGCTGGCACAGTCGCTCTCTAATATGTGGAGGCGGAAAATTCTGTCCCCTTCTAGCCCAGGACAGCCTCTTTACTTGAGATGACTTCATGAACCTGAGAGACTCCAAGCTCGTTATTTTTATTATTGTTTTGGCTTCGAAATACATTTATTTGAGTGTAATAGCGGTACATGTAATTCACGATACTCATAACAAAGGAAATAGATTGGTCTGCGATCGGTGAACGTCGGAACTACCGCGCGGACACGGAAGCTTCATGGTAGTGATCGGGTCATAGATAAACACCGTGGGCAGTTTGGAGAATTACTTGCTGGTCAATAGAGAATGAGTCTCCCGAAAACTCGAGACGACTGCAAAACATGATATACCCAGACAAACAAACATCTGATCTGGCCTTCAGTAGCGAGCTGTCACCCATAGGGAATGATCACGCCAATAACAACAAACACCTAGAATGTGTTACAATCAGGTAGAAAATAATAACACATTTTTAGTAAATGATAACTGGACTGTTGTCGTCTTGAAGTTGTCAAAATTAAGCACAGTGGTCCTTCTTGGAATAGTAATAAATTTGATCCTTATTTTTCATATGTACACCAGTAAGTTATTAATAGCTAATAGAACCGTCCCATATTAAAGACATAGAGAAGAGAGTCCATGAACGAATCACTATGTGAATGCACCTGCCAGCGCAGCTATTTATTCAAGAATTAACTTGAATGTTATGTCAGTCTGGTATGGAGCAGGACTATCCAACACAATTCGTACCAATAATCAATATCCCTCCAAATTTCCCCCCCTTTTTTGCAGTCGTAATATCGGATTACCTGATAATTTAAATATGAATATTGCATGAACACGTCTTTCTCAAACCAAATTCTATGAGGCGTGTTTTTTTTGCACCTAGGTTGGCAAAGGGGCATTGCAGGTGCTCGTCCGTATTTAGAAGCAGAGGGCGTGCGGATGTTATAACATGCACAACGATTCGTTACCATTCTCTATGTCACTGCCTGTCATGTCCAATCATAAGATTCGCATTTACCACAGGTTCACCCGTAACTACCCAATATCGTATGCTTAGCTATAAGAAGCCCTCGGTTACAGAGATTTCGGAGGCTTAGGAGACTCCCCGAATGCGGTCAAGTTAGTGTAGTCCCGAAAATAGTTCATGCTTGCGCCTTCCCAACGCCAACTTATCATAAGCAAAACGGCAAACGCCCATCGGGATTCTTATAATGTTATATTTATATTTTTACCAGATTTTGTGCGTTCCATTTGTACTACAGGGTTAGTAAAAAAATGTCCACCTGTGGTTTTGTTCATTTATTCATATGAAGTTTTAAGTTATTGTGTATATGAATATAACACATGAAAGGTTACTTTATCTCTCCACTATATTCAACCATGGTATGTTTTATTCAAGAAAGAAAATATAGAGAAATTGTGTAGAAACCAATATGGCGCTCACGAAAGGAAAGTGCATTCTCTCCATTATGCAGAAATGAGTGAACACAGCAGTTGATGAAGAAACAGGAATGGGACACTGTTTATCTATTTTCAGATATTTCTGTTGCACATTTTTCCACCTCTCGGAGAGGAAGCCTTAAAGTGCAACAGAGATACATGAAAAGTGTCTCATTCCTGTGATCGTTTTTATGCATTTCTACATTATGTAGAGAATGCACTTTCTATCCATGAGCGTCATATACACATTATCTGCATATTCTTGTCCATAAATAAAACATACAAGGAGTGAATATGGCACAGAGAGGGAGTAACCTTCATTGTGTTATATTCATATAAACAATAAATCATATCTTCAGATGAATAAATTAACAAAACCACAGGTGGACATTTTTTTAATCACCATGTACATCGCTGAGTCGATGATGTTAAGGATCCATATACTTGTACTGATTGGGACCTTTGATTTTGATTGAAATTGTAGTTTAAGGGCCGCTTCCCATACGGAATTCGCGGCTCATCAACTCAATGTTTAATTTAAATTTCACGGTACATTTCTTAGATAACCAAGTGTTTGTTGAGTTCTTATTACAATACTATTGCTCACTGTATAATAACTTGTAACTGAGCGTTGCCGTTGTGAACATGACGAAATAATTCTCGCTAAAGACATTAATCATATTCATGCCCCTAACAGTTACACCTTCGCAGTGTGGAGTTGGAGACAATGACCATGTAGTTATAATTACATATAAACCAGCGAACAGTGCTGTTTATTATACTGATCATGATATAGCAATACGAGGTTGAGAACGAGCTTTTCCTAAGTCAGTTGAGTTAATGGCCTTGGACAGGATCTGACCGGAGGTACAATAATGTGCGGGCGCCTACACATCTCATTGTCGATTCGCCTGAACAAATATGGTCAGCCTACATGTACGTTGCACGCTTTCATTCAATATACATGTGTGGGATGACTGATTTCAGCACGTTAACCCGCACAGGTTTTACATAGTATTATATGGAAAATGTTTTTTCTTCTCCAATGGTTGATAGAGAAATTGACAGAGAGAATAGTTTTGACCGGTGAGTGTATTTCTGCACATGTACGAATACCGAATCTGACGCTTGTATGCCACTACTTCAGAGTCTACCTACAATAACTACCCTACCTACAATATCTACCCTACCTACAATAACTACCCTAAGTACAATATCTACCCTACCTACAATAACTATCCAGAGCATTTACCAAAGCTTCATATGTAGCTCATATGTAACTATGCAACATAAAAAAACGAAGGTAACGGGTACCTGTAAGCTGTGTGGCGCAATCATTGTATACATTGTCATCGTTGCGGCTTGCGTTATTATTATCTGTACCTTGAGAGTGTCTCATGTCGCTCTACTAGAAACTGACAGATCATCTGACTCGACAGAGAGATGACGAGAAGTCTGGTACATTCTGCTGAGCAATGGCCGATGCAAAAAAAATACAGAACAAAAGTGGTATACCTATTCTTCTCCATAATTCGGCCTCACATAACATTTCCGTTTATCCAATCACCCATCCCGATGGCTTCTCAAACAACCTTCACGGGTTTTCATCCTCGTAAGACACCGTTTGTCCCAAATAGTATTTGACTAGTCACATAATTTTTCTAAGAAGAGATTTGACGTTCCAATCGAAATATCCGACCAACAAATGCAACGCAGCGGAGATATCGAAGAAGCATCGCTCATCTGGCATCAGTCGAATGGCGCCAACTCTCATGATATATAACTTTGTCAAACTAGCATTCCACATGATTACGATTTAGTGACCAATTCGATGGCGGTATAGGCGTGCACTATATATTTGCCCCATCATGACTTCTCACAGTCTCATGCATAATTATGTATTTCATTGATAGACACTCAAATGCTTGCTGGATGGGTGCCGCCTGATAATTCTATTGTGCGTACTCGCCACTACTCTCTTCAAATGGTACTAAACCATACTGTTATAGAGATAGCTGTTAGAATTATCTGTCTTGCATTCTACTTGGCGTGCATTATTTCAGATTGTATTAAGCGATATGTTCAGTTATTCAAGATTCAAGACGCTTTATTTAACGGTACAATAGTTAAATATAAAACATTAGTTTGTACAAGATATTTCACCGATCAACACAGATAAAAGTGAAACAATAAAAAATATAAATAGATATTAAAATACAGACATATATATATACAAAATACTAATACATGTACCACGTACACATGCATGGTAATACGTGATACTAAATATATATACAGGACAGTTTTATTATAAGTGATTTATGTACACCAAATAGACTATATCAGAAACGGTATAATGTGGTTACCGAGTTGGTAGACTGTCATCCACATGCTGCACAGTTACATGTAGGTCCTTTCCAGATACGGATGAGTCTGCGGAACTAAGCATAGGAGTCCGCGGTCCTTATGTCATTGGGCAGACTGTTCCATATCTGGCGAGCGGCGAAGCGGAACGACTGCCTTTATATTCTCCACACCTGTTCTAGTAGCGTTACCCTATACCATGTATACGGCCTTACATTCTTAAGTAACTTCGGAATTTAATGCTTTTAGCAGGCGATCCCTTCCATACTGTAATGCCTCGTAACATTGATTGAAATCGCCAACTCTCGGCCAATCGCCAACTCTCGACTTGGTAGTTCAATTACGAATGAAATAGGTTAACCGCCGGATCCTATTTTTGGAATTTTTAATTTAGTTTTACAGTTTCTTCCTAGCCTGCCCTAAGTACTTCATAGATTTGGGGAGCCATTTCACTAATCTCTTGTTCAACTCATCCATTTTAGCTGGTTATGCCACAGGCGTTGTCAACCGATGATGATAATGACTTTGGAAAGATCAAACACGAGATGTACGACAATTATGAGCTGCTGAATTATCAGACTGTCCCATGCCTCAGTAGCGTCTGGTTTCAGTAGACCAATAACCCCAACAAGTTTATGAAACAGAGCTAATCTGTAATTTCAGATTTGTACCGTTGTAAATTAGTGTCATACGGATAAATGTACTCTTGTTGATTTGGATAGACAGCCGAGACATATTAATATTTCTTATGGCATTAGAGCAGTATATATAATTGGTCAGAGCGAGAAAAAGTGAAAGGCTAAAAGTATTTAGGGGCATATATTATAAAACTGAAATGTTGAATGTTTGTGGATACCCAACACACAGATGTCTAACGGATGAACGTTGCACTAAAATGCAGACGTAAAGAAAGAAATATTCAATTGAGATTACTTATTCAATACAACCATTCCTCACCAAAACGTACTTAAATGGCTTTTATTTAACTAATCGTGCAATGTATCTGTGGTTGAGAAAGCTGGCTATTGATATATCAAGGCACGGCTTTCTACAGTTCGATAAGCGAATATACTAGTTCCCAGGTACACAATTCTACAGAAATAAACTTGTCATAAATCCCAAGATCCATTGCGCGAAATTCTCTAGCGATGCGAACAATATGTGGACTACGAATTTCTGTTATCAATCAAATTTTTCACTTTGTATTCGGGATGTTTGGGTAAAAGTACACCTACATGGTATGTCCAGGATGTGTATATTATGCAAAACTCGAGAAGTCCAACCTTTTGGGGGGAGGAAAGAAATGTATATATATGTAGGCTACTTAGGATTTCTGCATTATCACCTCAGGATGGAGGGAAGATTTTCCACGGTTAACATGGCTTCGGAGATTGCACAGTTGTATGTCTTGATGCTGTGAAATTTAATCCAAATTACCTATTTGACGGATATTGAACATGAAACCCTCTGAAAAATATGAAAAAAATATGAAAACACTGCCGTCTCATATATTTAGCATTGTAGCTCAAGACAAATTCAGAGTGAAAGCGAGGAGTTACTCGGCTACAAGAAAATCAGACTATCGGGAATGGAAATAAAACAGAAGAAAGATATCCTGTTGTATTGGGATGGATCCAACCTGTAGTATAATCCGTCTCAGTTGAATACGATAATTATTTTGCTATTTCATCAACTGTGAGTGGCAACATTAACAAAGACAGTGAGTTGTGTGATACAACACAAGTTCACGTTGTTCTACTTAGTATCTAACCAAAATAGAGGCCAAGGAACATCATCTATTTACTTCATTTAAAATATCGAATAAAAAGTGGAGGGAGGCTATTAAATAAGAACAATACGTTATTAAAATAGTATTATTATTATTATAATAGTATGAAGGGATATACCTTGTTCCCTGGCAAGATAGACAGAACGGAACGAATATCCGATAGGCAGATAATGCAGAAAAACACTGTGCCCAATTCAAGTGTTTGTCTTGTACGACCAAAGACTGAGGAACGGCCAAGTATCCATCCTTATCTTGAAGATGAATTCAGGCGTCGATAAGCCGAGCCATTACCTTCGCTCGTCATTCATAGAACGGGCCTCATTATCACCAATCATCGCTATGTAAGACGGATTATACTGGACTGCTCCTCACCCTGAAGTCAGTTCGTGAAGGTCTTCTTCAAAGAATGAAACTGTTTCCTAATCTCGGATTATAATTTATGAATAAATTTACCAACATGTACCCTGTAAGTTTTTGGACCAATGAAAACTTCACCCAAGTCATTTATTCATAAGATATAAATTATAACCCTGAAGATGATGATAGATTTAATCTCGGATTATCTCTAGGCATGAGCGATTTGGGGTCTGTCACAGCCTTGCATTCTGGACCCGTTTAGTTTCGTTACCTAATGGGATGAAGGGCTGACTTTTCATACTGTATATTCGGAACAACCACTACAAGAAAATGTAGAAAAAATGAAGATGGTCGAGATGATAACTTCACACTCATGTCATCTCTTCGGAAGCCATTTTTCGCCTTTTCGCCTATTTTATTGGGCCGATTTTCGATCTTATTACTTTTCGTTATTTTCTCACAAAAGCTAATTGATACGAGAGAGAATAATTAACTAACTAATTGTTTTATATTATTTTCCGCGTGAAAAATGCGAAAACAAAATGACAGAAAAAAAAACAAAAACACGAATTTCCGATGACACTTCGGGAACGCCATTTTGAACTTCCCCATGAGCCTTTGCACGTTCTCGAAATAGCATCAATAAAATTTTGTTGAAAAATCACAAATGCCTCCTACCCACAGGTCAAATAGAGTTAGAGGAGTGCAATTGTTATTACAATACGACTGGTAATTCAATAGTAACGTTGTATTGCGCATTGTGAAGGAATCTTCAAGAAGGATATCGTCATTCTTTACACAGCTATTTATGCAGTCAAATTACACGCATCAGCCCGGACATTCGGTATCTAACCATCGTCCAGGCTGAATATTCCACTTGCATCAATGAAATATCTTAAAGCTAGACTACCGCAAGAGAAAAGTAGACAATAATGATGTCCGCAAGACATGGTGATAATCCTATCGTACACCGGTAAACTTTAACGGTTGTGTATTGTTCGCTTCTGTACCACTTAGTACCTTTTAGTTTTATGTTGGTTACGTCTAGGTACATTTTTGGTTCATCCCATATAGCGAATTCAGACCCACTATCTGTGCTTATCTGAGAAAGCTGTTTCAGTCTTTATGTGATTCTATAGATAATAAAAAACTGCATGAGTTTAAACAAAAATAGGATATATTCATATGAGTAGCCAGAAACGTTTCGATCAAGCCATGATCAGGCGAGGTAGAATCGGTCATACCCGTTTAGCTCACGAACATTTACTCAAAGGAGAACCAGCCCCAAGGTGTATTCCATGCAACAAAGATCTCACAGTGAAACTTATTCTGATCGACTCTATAGATTTTGAGATTGTAAGAGATTCTTTTTATCAAGCAGCTGATTTGGAAGATCTTTTTAATCGAGTAAAAGAAGGAGCCATTTCACTCGTCTCTATTTCAACCCATCCATTTTAGCTGGCTGCGATATAGGCGGTATCAACCGATGATAATAATCGATTCGGAAAGATCAAACACAAGACTTACGACGATTATGAGCTGGTAAAATGGCAGACTGGCATTTATACCTCAATAACACCTGGTTTCATCAGATTAATAACTCCAACAAGTTTATGGAACGGAGCTAATCTGTGATTTCAGATTTGTGCGGCTGTAATTTAGTGTCATACGGATAAATGTACTCTTGTTGGGTAGATAGCCGAGATATAAACCCCTTTTATTAGTATATATACGGTATGTAACCGTAAGTATTATACGATATGTAACTCTCTTTATTAGTATGTATATGGCATTACAACACATATAAGGGAAGTGGGAAGAGGTGCCGACATACTGACAGAGCCACATGACTTCACAGTATAGTCTTCCGGTTAACCTATTCTAAAGCACATACCAAGAATCTAAAGAATCGTGATATGTGTTGTATCTCAGGTACGCTTTTATCGTACCTGTTTATGTGGCAACTTGGATGATATGACCACACGGCCCCTAGCATCGGTATAAGCGGTATTAGATACAAATCTAGAGAGCTGTGATGGAAATGCTCTGACAACTCGTATATTGGTAATTGGTGAGCTGTGTCGCTGTGATAACTGGTACACTGGTGATTGGTGAACTATATCTGATGAAAATGACGGTATTTAACACAAAAGACTAGTCTGTAAGGGCCTATGTCGATCCAGCATCAACTTGCCACAAATGCCAAGATATATATGTCACTGCCTTTCATACGGTACACGGTACGTGACTGGCTTTTATTAGTATGTGTACGATATGTATCTGTCTTTTAAAAATGCATATGGTATGTAACTGTCTTTTGTTAATATGTATACGGTATGTTACTGTCTTTTACTAGTCAAATAGTATTTGACTAGCCACATAATTTTACTAAGAAGATATCTGACGTACCTATCGAATTATCCGACCAACAACAGCAACGCAGCGGAGATATCGAAGCCGCATCGCTCATCTGGCATGAGTGGAATGGCGCCAACTGTCATGATATCTAACTTTGTCAAACTAGCATTCCACAAGATTACGATTTAATGACCAATTCGATAGCGGGATAGGCTATACATGCCATATGTGCCCCATCACAACTTCTCACAGTATCGTGCGTAATTATGTATTTCATTGATAGACACCGAAATGCTTGCTGGATGGCTGCTGCCTGATAAATCTGCATTTTCTAATGTACATACTCGCCATTACTCGCCCCTCTTCAAATGGTACTAAACCATACTGTTATACAGATAGCTGTTAGAATTACATGTATCTGTCTTTCTTTCTCCTTGGCGTGTGTGTAACCGTGCATTATTTCAGGTAGTATTGAACGATACGTTCAGTAATATTTTCCACACCTATTTTCCACGCCTGTTCTCAGTAGCGTTACCCTATACGGCCTCACATTCTTAATAGAATAAGCTAAGCTTATAGCTAGGGCAGTGAGTTGTGTGATACCACCCAAGTATACAACGTTTTATTTAATATCTAACCAAACTAGAGCATAAGGAACACCACATGTTTACTCCATTTAAAGCATCAGATAACAAGGGGGGTATTAAATAGAAACAATTCGTTATTAAAATGCAATATAGTAAGGAGGAATATATCTTGTTCCGTGGCAAGATACACAGAACGGAGCGAAAATCCCATAGTAGTCCGGTAGCCAAATCGCAAAAGGGGTCTAAATAAGGATTTCGTAGCACCCCCCGCGTAGATTTAGTTTGACCACTGTTTATGAACGAGTATCATCTGCTGGTCAGTTCTAGACCCGATGTAGGCATCTACGGTGGTGCCTAAGGTCACAGCATGCATTTCGTCATCGCTGTCTGAACAAGACTAAATTAACTCTAAGATGGGGGTAGCGGTATTTATGAACGTATATCTTTTTTTATTCTTGCACTAAACTTTCTGTAACTTCCCATACTTGACCTCTGAATAATGTTCTATTAGATAACGTAATCCAAGTTACGCCTTTTACATTTTTTACGTCAAGATGACGTCATAACTTGGAGGGTACATTTTTCCTCGATTTGTTTTAGAAATGAGACTCAATTTTTTGTTTTGCAGTTGCAGAAACTCTTTTTGCATTCTGCCTGACTTGTATTTTTGAAAGATAATCCTCTCTTCGTTAATTCTAGACCTGGTGTAACCATCTAATATGCACTTCATGGATGCAACATAACCAAGTTTAACGACACCAAAGCATGAGAAATATGAAGCCGAAATAGGGTACGGGTGATTACGTTCTAATATTTTATTTCTCTACGATCCTAACGCAATGAAATTTAACACATATTTAGTCTGTGTACGGATCATTCAGATAAAGCAATCCGATTCCGATTATCTTCAATGTTGGTGTCACTATGTCCAATAACAGTACGTTATTGATTGGTCTAAGCGAGAAAAAGTTGAACCTACAGTACTCGCTGATTGGCTGGACCTCACCAAGAGCAAGGTCGTTGAAACAATCCGCCATATTGACAGAAGTACTCTTCCCCAAGCAAAACAAGTACTGAGAAACCTCAATTCGCAAGAAGTTCTAGCAAATCTCCAGAGTAAATTCGTCACAGTCCCAGCAGACAAAGCTCCGAATAATATAATATTCATATGTAAATATTACTATTACCAGGTGCTGGTTAAAGAATTGAGTGTAGACATATCTTCATCAAATACGTCTACTTACTCCCAAACTGCATTTAATCTGGAAGATTTATTTAACAATCACAAAAAGTTTCTCAGGGAAAGAGGTATTTGTCTTCCAACGAATCATAACGACATACCAAAAATATACTGGACTCCCAAAATGCATAAATCACCATACAAAGCTAGATTCATAGCTGGTTCTAGAAGCTGCACCACCAAGCTTCTTTCAACCCTATCGACGAGGGCCCTTCAGGAGGTAAAAGCATTTTGGGAAAGGTATTGCGCCTCTATTTCTAAGAACTCTGGCGTTGAATGTATGTGGATATTGAAAAACTCAAAATGTCTTACGGAAGAACTTGATGCTAAAGGTCACATACCGTACAGACATGTATCCACATGGGATTTCTCGACTCTCTATACTACAATCCCTCATCAGGACCTTATTGACCGTATAAGTTCATTAATAGTATCTGTGTTCAAGAAAACTGATCGTAGATATATTAATGTCGGAAGCCATAAAGCTTTCTTTAGCTCGAATACATACAAGAGATATCATTCATGGGATGTTTCTTTGTTTATAGAGTTGCTTGAATTTCTCATTAAAAATATCTATGTGAAATTTGGCAACACAATATATCAGCAGCATATAGGTATTCCAATGGGTACTAATTGTGCACCCCTGTTGCCTGACCTGTATCTGTTCTCTTATGAATATGACTATATGCAGGCGCTTTCAAAAACCGATCCATTCAAAGCCCGTTCCTTCTCATTCACCAAACGCTATATAGACGATCTTCTCGCTGTGGATAATCGCTATATAAATGACGCAGTGAAGGATATATATCCACCTTCACTGGATTTGAAGGAAACTACAGATAGCCCTACAGGCACATCTTATTTAGATGTCTATCTCTATAAAAATGAAGCGGGCATTCTCTCTCGTCGACTTTATGACAAAAGAGATGATTACAATTTCGACATCGTAAACTATCCCTTTCTGGATAGTAATATTCCAGTGGGACCTGCATATGGCGTATACATATCTCGCTTAGTAGCATTTGCTAGATCCTGTGTTAGATGTGATGATTTTAATCAACGTCACAAAACATTGTTGCAGAAACTTATAAAACAGGGCTATTCCACCAAGCGCCTCCACTCAAAGTTTCTCAAATTTGGCGATACATCTCGCATGCTGATAGCAAAATACGAACGTAGCGTGCAAGATCTATGGCGCTACGTTTCGTAACGTGTCTAATTCCGCTTAACCCGGGGCTAGGGGCCGTATGAACCCATGTACTTCAAGATCCTCATGGTACTCATATGAACAGTCACAATCAAAGCGTGACTGAGATACATCATTTTTAGATGACGACTTTACAACGAATATTATGGATTAAGAATACTGATCAGCGATACGGATTTGATATTTTTGGAACATCATGATGTCTTGCCGGCATCATTGAAAACTGTTGACCGCTTCTCTCTTGCAGGAAACAAGCCTATGTTTATGTATACTATGATTGTCTTTTTGAATTTGGTGCTAATACTGTTATATGGAATATGGAATAGGTCTTTGGATTATGGACGCGGATATTCTCTAATGGACGACGGCTGGATTATGAATGACGGACCAGACGCTTGTAATTATCACCATGGAAGTATTTTTTTCTGGACGTTTTGTTGTAATTTTCCAACGGTGTATTGCTACCCTGTTAGCTTTTGCGTGATGTGTGCATTCAAGACCACGAATGCATGACTTACTTGGAACGGGGTGTTGACGTCTACGGTAATGAGTAAGGTCGCATGATGCCTTCTCCCAATGCTCTCGAAGTAACACAAAAACAAACAAGGAATGGGGGTAGGGGTGATTATGCTTCGATATCTTCTTCACACTTGGGTGTAGAGAGCTCAAGCTTTTAACACTTTGTGGTTGGATACTAGTTGAGCAAAACGAGAAATCAAACTTCCAATACTTCTGGAATGAAGTCTCTGTAATGTCTGTTTTGAATTCTCGTGTATATTCTTTATAGCATAGTCAATGTTACAGGGCTATATCTCGTCGCTCTGAAATATCTAATATTTGTATCTAATACCGCCCAAATCAGTGTTAGGGGCTGTGTGGTCATGTCATTCAATATATCTACATGAACAGTCGCGATAAAAGCGGGGTTGAGATAGAAATCACAGGATCACTTTTGGTTCTTGTGATGTTTTTTTAGAAATATGCAGTCAGTATATTTGTCGGTGGGGTAATATGACTTCTTGTCAGTACACCGGCTTCGTTTCTGACCGCCCGTTTAATGTTACGTTTATGGTATGTGTTTAATATGTTTCACACGTTAAACTCTGCTCGACTTAGGTTAAGGATCAACTAGCTGCTAGTGGTCAACTCTTATCCAAGAACGACTTTACATGAAGTTGCCGCTTGCATGTATTAATCTAGCTTGTGGTCAATTATTTACCAAGAACAGGTCTATACAAAGTTGCCGCTTGCATTTGTTAACTCCATCAGTGCCATGTCGAAATTATGGACATACAGAAAGAAGATGGATTCAACTTTTCTAATCTCACCAATGTTTCGATATCTAATTAGAGAAAACCAGTTAACTTGCTGGATGAAATGAATGAATGTTACATGAAATGAAAGGAATGGGTTCAGACCAGAAAGTATTGAGAGAAGACGAAAGGCAGATCCCATCAAACTATTTTCAAATATGATGCATGAAGTGGAACAAAATGCATTGAAGCAACAAAAATCCGTGCCCCCCCAACGTGTATAGTCCAAAGACCTAATTCGTATAACATCCACATCAAAGAAAAATGTGGATGGTCGAAATTGAATATGTGTACCTCAGTTCATATAAATTAATTCGATAAATATATCTCATTCGAAAATGGATACTCGTCAGTTTCTTTGGTTTCATTCTTGAAGCTAGATATACATTATGGGAACGTTCTATTACACTGTGATGCATAATTGATATTGACAAACAAAAACAAACATTCGAATGCCTTCCTTTTGTATAAAAAAGGTAATTGAAAAAAATACGAAAAGATCTGAATTTGTCAATACAATAGTCAATACAATCAGCCGCAGTCCATAACGAAATTCAGATTCAATAATCACAAGACCTATTTCGTATGACAGTTAGCCTCAATTCCAATGTGTATAAAATACATCATAAATAAATCAAGACATAATGATGTTCTATACATAAACTCCGAAATCACTAATCATTATTCTTTTTCCAAATAAATTCCAAGTCGCGTCCAGAGTATCAGTCACGCTCTGAATGCGTTGTTCATTTGAACATCATGTGAAAACACATGATATCCAAACAACCCCCAATCTTTATAAATTAATATCATATCAATGCTCTCCAATCCTACATGTCGCTATATAGAATATTAAGTATTACAATTGAATTTGGTGTTCTGAGCGCCCTTACCATGAATATTTAATAGCATTATGACATCATGGTCGCATCTGGACTAGTCCACTTGTAGTCTAGGAGGGGAGATAGGGTCACAGCGTCCGTTTACCATAACGTTTACACCAAAGACCAGTATCTACCACGTATTATGGTGCCACAATGTCGGGACCGCGGAAACATGAAAAGACACCCCACCAGCGCGGCGTCTAAGTCGACTGAGCCAACCAAAATTTCTCTGTCATTAATGTTCCCTTCAAAGCACTATGAAGTGTTCTCAGGACTGGTTGTCACTCGAGTTACTGCAAGCATGTTAGATCCTTCAAGCGACATATCCAAATGGGGGAGCAGACAGGATTTAATTTTAATCAGATTGAACAGCCTCAGACGTTATAGCCAAAAACAAAAATTAGCTAAAATCTAGCCCCAACTGGGACCTAATGATACTGACAGTATCATTAGGTCCCAGCTGGGGCTAGCTAAACTCTAGTTGCATTGTAAGGCTGTGTTATCTTGCCGTCAGGTATTTGCGCATCCCTCTTCTGTCCATTTTTGCAAATATCAGGCCAGTCTCGGCAAAATGAGATGTATATATGTGATTAATTGGAGCGATATACAAGAGGTGGCACAAACTGATATCTGGCGGCTAAAAAGCAACCATATGACTCAACCACAAGCTTTTCTCGACACCTCGCATTCAGATCTCAGACCCGAGAATACGGTGAAATTAGCCTTAGTATCTCAGCCGCGCTGTTATTGCAGCTGTTCATGTGAAGAATATGAAGTATCCACACGGCCCCTAGCACCGGCTTAAGCGGATTTAGATACACGAGATCGGGCGCTGTGATGACAGATCAGCTCAAACAAATAACTCGTGTGTTGTTAATGGATGAGCGTGGAGGACGCCTGATGGCGTAAATGTCTTAGAAATGGGGTAAACATGGTGAATGCAAGAATACCCTGAAAAACTCACCTGTAATGCCCGACGTCGTACGGCTTAAATTTCCCACCAAAATAATAAACGTACACATATTTGTCGAATGACATGTACAGGGGGTGGGCCTCGGAGACTAACAGTTCAGCAGCAGATATCTACCATATACAGGTGATACATTGGAGCGATATGCAGAAAGGTGGGGAAAATTGACGACGTCTGGCAGCTAAAAGGCCACCATATGACTCGGCTTCCCTCGGCACCTCACATTCAGACCCAAGAATGAGGTGGATTCTCGAACGTAGCCTAAGCATCTCGGCCGCGCTTTTATTGGAGATGTTCATGTGGAGACTATGAAGTATCCTCACGGCCCCTGCGTTGGTCTAAAGCGTAAATGCTCTCTGAATCGAGTGGTAATTACTTTCTATATTTGGTTAATTTCCTAGACACATGAAATCAGCAAAATATAATAGAACGTGAGTATATTACCAGCGCCGTCAACAGTGCTGTTTCCGATTTTCTTTCAAAGGAATTAACCCCTCTCACTTTGCTGTTTTTTCAAGCCGACGGTTTTTCACAGACCGACTGTGGCGTGGATTTGTTCCGATTGTCAGTATTTCCGCTAACCATTTCCGGACGAGCTTATGTCATGAATAAACTTTGTTAATATAATCTCCTTATTTGAACAAGACTGTAATTCCCAGTAAAATAAAATCTGCAATGAATCGTATCAAATTATAAAACAAATTATTAGCTTAGTATTAGTTCCGATTGTCAGTATTTCCGCTAACCATTTCCGGGCGAACTTATGTCATGAATAAACTTTGTTGATATAATCTCCTTATTTGAACAAGACTGTAATTCTCAGTAAAATGAAATCTGCAATGAATCATACCAAATTATAAAACAAATTCAAAACACTTTACAGAACAATAATTAACGTATGCTTCCATACCACTATTATTCAGATAATATCCCGTTGATGTGTCATATATTCCGCAACGGATACCAGTCAGATACACGATAAATTATCGATGTAAAAGAAGATCATTCAATTATATATTCATAACTTATATATAACAGAAAGCATCTGGACAAAGATATACCGAATAAACGATGAATAACATGGAAAACACCTTTGAAAAAATCCTTTTCTGGATTCTATTTTGGCCGCGATATACGTATGCGACGAGCGCCCTAAAAAATATGGTACCCGCGAAACACACTAATCGCCTGAGAAGTAAATATAGGCCAAATTAACAGCAACAAAACACGGACATATTAAAACCGGGACCCCCTTCGAGATTACCGATCAATTTTGTATCCATCTCGAAAACCGGGACATTTCGATCGAGATAGAACCGGGAGAAAACCGGGAGATGTCGTCAGGGGTCCCGGTTCTGCCCTCCCGGTTTCAGCCGAGAAATTTCTCGATCCATCTCGAAGGCATCGAGAAAGTGACTCGATTAATTGGACGTGACCCCTTAGTTTACCGAGATATCAGACCATCCCAACACGCTCGCCATTTCGATTCTACCCATATTTCATTGCAAACAAGATTGAGCAAACAGACCATCACCAGTAATAAAGTCGTTTCTTATTCATTACAATTAATGTTTCCTCCCAATCCCTTACGTGACTGTCTTAAAGTTACGTATACCGATGCAAAATTCATTATAATCTAAGTTTTCAACATATATCCTTGAGTGGACAAGAGACATGAGGAATTCCAACTAACCCCGATTTTTGTGGGACACATTCAATCAGATTTTGTTCTTCTGTCTTATTTCAGACCAGATTATTAGTTTGTCACCCACAAAATTATATTAATTTACTTCTGTACAAAACTTGGTTCAAATGAAACCCTTTGAAACACTATCCAGATATAAGCGGAACATTTTATAGAAATAAAGAAAGAAAAAACCCAGAATAAGGCGCGATAATCAGACACAAATAAAGGAAAAATACAATTTGTAGATTCATGACGTCATAGCGACGAAACTGAAGCAGCTACCGGAAGTCTGATTACTCTATATTTCAGGTCGATATCCAGAAGCAATGCGTAAACCGCGAACTAAAGAAAATATGGGAGGTTAATCTCTCCTACCCCCATTTGGATTTAATGGTGTCATGACCGGATAACATCTATATGAATCCATGCTGAAGTCAAAGGGGACTTAGTAGGAAGACGTATCTGGTCTTGAATTAAACGGTAGACATATATCTTTCAAGATTATATGTCAAATATCATCAAGAATGGATTACTGCGAAAGAAACAGAGAAAATCGGAGAAAATATTTCCCAAAATTCACGAGACAAAGGTTTCTCGAGCTTATGACGTCACTATTTCGTGGTTATATTAGCTAGAGAAATTTGGACTATTTTATCTGAAAGATCATTATTCGGAGGTAAATTTGTGTAAGTTTCAGATCGCGAAGCGCAGGGGTAATGAAAAATATGATGGTTGAATTATCCCTCCCCCCATTCCGGTTTTAAATTTTTAAAAACCAGTCAGCATCAAACAATTGCATGTAGCAACCTTAGGCACCGCCGTAGATATCTACATCAGGTATTTAACTGACCGGGAGATGTTGATCTTCATGAAAAGGAAGTCAAACAAAATCTACGCGGGGGGTGCTACGGAATGACATGTTCTCGCGAGTGGCTACCAGACTATAGGTAGATAATGCAGACAAACACTGTGCCCAATGAAAGTGCGCTGTTTGTATTGCCAGACCAAAGACCGAGGAATGTCCTAGTATCCAACCTTATCTTGAAGATGAATTTAAGCGTCGTTAGGCCGAGTCATTACCTTCGTTCGTCATTCATAGAACGGCCCGCATTATCATTAATCATCGATCTGTAAGACGGATTATACTGGACTGTTCCCCACCCTGAAGTCAGTTCATGGAGGTCTTCTTCAAAGAATGAAACGGTTTCCTAATCCCGGATTATCTCTAGGCATGAGCGATTTGAGGTCTGTCACAGCCTTGCATTCTGGACCCACCCCAATTTAGTTTCGTTACCTAATGGGATAAAGGCCTGACTCTTTTCATACTATATATTCGGTTCAAGGTCTTCAAGAAAATGTAAAAAGATTCAAGATGGCCAAAATGATGGCCAAAATGACGTAACTTTTGTGGCGGCAGTTTCCGTCCTCCCTCAGGCTGCGGTACACCCCAAAATCGACCAGGCCAGATAGGGTTAAACCTATTTTCCGTTTTTATTACTTTTCATTAGTTTCGCACAAAAACTAATTGATACGAGATTAGCTGGGGCAAAACAAATTACTTTTATATTATTTTCCGCGAGAAAAATGCAAAAACAAAATGACGGAAAAAAGGAAAACCCGAATTTCCGAGGACCCTTCGGAGACGCCATTTTGATTTTATTCCATGATTCTTTGAGCGTAGAATTATGCAAAAGTCTGAAAATAACGTCAATAAAATTTGCTGAAATGTCAGAAATGCCCTCTGCCCACACATCAGATAGGGTCAAAGGAGTGCAGATGTCAGTACAATACTATTGGTAATTCTATAGTAACTTTGCATAGCGCTTTGTGAAGGAACCTTCAAGTAGGTTATCATTAATCTTCACACAGCTACAAAAGCAGCCGAATACAAGCGTCAGGTCAGACATTCGGTATCCAGCCATCGTTCAGGGAAAATTTCCACCTGCAGAAATAAAATATCTTAAAGCCAGATTACTGCAAGAGAAAAGTGGACAACACGGATTTTCGCAAATCATCGTAATATTCCTACATGTATCGGTAAACTTTCACGGTTGCGTACCGTTTAGTTCTGTAACACTTGGTACTTTTTTGTTTTATGTTGGTTACGTCTAGGTAAACTTTTGGTTTTAGGCTTGGTAGCGTGAAGCCTCGAATAACCAACAACTTGAGGTTACCAGTTTGTTATATGTGGCAGCAATTGACAAGTTATGTTTAGTTACTTACCACTAACAGATCGGCTACCGATTGGTAGCCACCACGGTCCTAACATTGCAGTACTGTGCTGTTCTGACATAAAAGGCTACTGATCAGTTGCTGAATGATAAACAATGAGTTATGCCATACATGAAATTTTCCTAGCTGATAGTGACTGGTTGCTATTGTTCAGGTACTGATTCTTGGCCAACTTGATAACTGAACAGTAGCTTCCCTTACTGTCCAGAAGTGTCTTTGAAGTAACTTTGAAGTAACTTTAAAGTGTGGCCATATTTTAACCTTGAAGTGCAACGCTCAGAGTCAGAAGTGTGCTTGCAGTGTGGGTATTGTTTTGTGGCAATGCCATATAAGGGCATTGAAGTCACAATGAAGTCACTTGGAAGTACTTTTGAAGAGTGCCTCAAATATGTTAATAAAGTACTGCAAAGGCACTTCATCCACCCTTCCACAGAAGAGTAACCTTCAAAGGCACTTCTGAAGTGCTCTTGAAGTACCTAATTAGAATATATGAGGCACTTCAATGTCCTTATATGGCAAGGCACTTCATCCACACTTCTACAGAAGGATACCTTTCATATGCAATTCTGAAGTGCTCTTGAAGTACCTTATTAGTATCATAGAAAATTCGTGTAATGAAAGGTATGTAGCCACGAGATATTTACTTTCCCAGAAAAGAAGACACAAATATATATTTGAGCACAGAAGGTTTTATTTAGAGAAAGCATGGGGAGTGAGGCAAAACAGTACATCATAAAATATTTACAATAAACCGGGTGGTTCTTAACAAGAAACGTGTAGTTTATATAACCGCTAACACAAATCCTTGAGACAACATACAGCCCAGTACTATGTATGTTTTACATGCAGTCTTTGGTATGAGAATTTATTGGAGTATTGGTATTATTATTATTCAAGGATGACGGTCTTCTTATCCAACTTGAACTTGAAGCAGCAGATCTTTCGAAGGATAGTTTGCTTTAGTTGTCTGAGGTCCACTTGGATGTAATCCAACCTTTGCTGAAACCCACCAGTCTGAATTGTGGACTTCTTGACCTATTGCGAGAAATACATGCATATAATTAAAACCTGATCAGTTGTATATATGGTTCCGTATGACATGCAATCCAGTTCTTTTTTTTTTAATACACTCGGGATGATTGAATAGGTTGACTACCATAAAGGGTAAAGAATGAAACACATCCGTACGATTTACAAAAGATTGATAAAGATGTCTATTATCCTTTCTTTAGTACTCCATGATATACAACAAGGGAGATAAACAGTTTGTGTGACGTTCTAACCAATATACGCTATGAAGATGTCAACCATACCTACATGTAGGTGTGCAAATAAAGTTCCTGTCAGTCGAGTGGCTGCTTGAAGTGAGCCGAGTTCCTTGTAGCAGCTGTATTCTGGAATATTAAAGTATACAATGTAAGAAGCTATTAGAATTGGAGTGAAACAATCATGTGAATTTTTATAATTTTTCTTTGTTAATTTCTGGTTCAACTAAATCTCCATACAGGTTTTCAACAAATAAATGCTTATTAACTATAAATTGTACAATTGAAGTATGTGAAGATCCTTAGCTTTGGTATATGAATAATGCAATCAATAGACAAGGAAAATATAGCCTGTTATAATGATTTAAAGTCTAATCATAGTTGATTATACTTTTTCTGATTACAGCTAAAAATAGGTTATGCTAACATTTTATTATCAATATATTTTAAAACATATTTCTTTACCATTTTGTCAACAATTTAGTATGGAAATATTCTCTAATCTTCTGGAACAAAAATCAATAAATGTTATAATCAATAAACAGTTCAAAACAACTAGATAATTTATTTAGAGCTATCATCCCCCCAGCCAGTTAAATCCCCCTGTTTTGACATGAACAGGAAGTATACAAACAGTTTTGTGATAAAAATATCTCACCCTCAGGGGATTTCCTACAGGAGTTCATGCCAATCTTCACATGAGGTCCCCAAGCCTGGGGTTTCCAAGCTGACAATTCACACAACCATAACAATGGCAGTCCACACTGCCTTGATGAACCTGGGTAGATCTGAAAGTGATATTGAGACAGAGATATGGATATTTCTATGTGAAAGCCATGCTAAATGACCCATTAAATATGACCATTAAATTTGACTGCAATTATAAGGTGAAGTACATTTCAGCTCAGTTCTTTATGAAAAAAGTAAGAATTATAGTTATATTTATACTTTACTTACCATATCACTAGCTGCACTCATCATCATCTGCAATACAGTTCTTCAAACCTCCATACTTCTAGCTTAACATGAACAAATCCAACTGACTTTTGCACTTAGGTCAGCCATTTTGTTGTTGTTGATGGTGGTGCCCCCGGTGGTCAATTAAATTTTCAAGGGCAGATAACTCCACCCATTTTGATGAGACATTTAAGCGGATAAAGACTATCAGAAACAGAAATTATATATATATTATATTTAAACAATTGATAATAATGAAGAGGATAATATAAAGTATTCTTTAATGGACATTTTTTGTTGCTGACATTATGTTAGAACTGATTCTTTTAAAAATATTTCCCCATTTTGTCCAATTTTACTATAAAATCATGGATTTGGACTGATTATAAAATCTGAATTCAACAAGATTTCTTACCTAATGTGATACTTTTTGATAACACTAATATGTGAGAGACTGATATTATTAATATATTTATTTTATTCAAATTGGAACCCATGGTACAGATCACTGTCAAAGATCAAAAAAAGTGTTCACAGTTCTTGAGTAATATGTCAGTAACCACATGTGAATATTTTACACAGTTGCAGCTATTTTGAACGATGAAGTACAAATCTGATGTTTAGTGGTTTCATGGAAATGAGATTTGATGTCACTGAGTGAAATCAAATCAGCCAACTTTAAGCTGGGATATTCCCAGAGCTAATTAAGATCACTGAAACTTGTATACATGTAGTTCTATAACTACAATAATGTTATGTAATGTTATGTTATGTTACTGTAAAAGTTTGTGGGAAAATTCCAATAATCTAGAAATCCTATTGGATTGAATTTTATAGGATTTTTCAGAATCATATAGGATTTTTTTAGAATCTTATAGGATTTTTCAGAATCTTATAGGATTTTTTAGAATCTCATAGGATTTTTCAGAATCTTATAGGACCCTATAAGATATTTTTTCAATGGGAAGTCCCCCAAGTTATGCTATAAAACTGACAAAGTCCAAGAAATGTCTTTGAGGAGTACCTTAGATTATGCTCAACAATAACTAAGTCTCAGAAGTGTCCCTGAAGTCCCCCAGGTTTTGCTGAAGAACTGACAAAGCCCATGAAGTGTCTTTGAGGAGTACCTTGGATTATGCCGAACAATAACCAAGTCTCAGAAGTGTCTCTGAAGTCCCTCATTTTTTGCTATGATATTGACAAAGCCCAAGAAGTGTCTTTGAGGAGTCCCTTGGCTACTGCCTTTTTCTAATGAAGTACCTATGAAGTGTGCCAGTATTTTTCTCTGTTGTTGAAGTGCCTTTTCAATGTACTCTTCAGAGGCACTTCTAGGCACACTTTACATGAAGTGTGACACTTCTGGACAGTAAGGGTTACTACGAGGTGAATCTGCTTTTTTTACTGTAATACTCGCCGCTACTCGTCACACTTCAAATAGTACTGAGCTACAATGTTGGAGAGATAGCTTCCTTTATTTTCGTGTAAGCCAACCGTATTAAGCGACATGTTCAGTTATTTTCTACACTTGCTATCAATCTGCAAACCTCAGTAGACCTACCCTGTGCGGTTTCACATTCGTAATTAACTTGGGAATGCAGTGCTTTTAGCAGTAGACCCCGTTCATGCAGTAAATGTGACGTTGATAGCAATCACCAAATCTCGGTCAATAGAGTATATTCTAATTCGAATTGTTAATTCAACTCCGAATAAGACTAGTTATTAAGCACTGAATCCTGATTTTGGATTTTTTTATAGCTTATACAGACCTGTATGTGTCTGCCGAAATGTGTATCTGGATACTAATGTCTGTCTATTTTAATTAGTCGTCTATTTAGGAGCTTGTACATGGGAACGAAATGTGTACCTGGGAATTCTCTAAGAGTATTTTCAGGTTACCAGATCTAGATCACCACAGGTGGCTCACGCTGCATCTCGAGCCGGGAACTACAAGTTCGGTGTCTCAGCCATCACTGTTGGGAGTCCGCAGCCGTATTCCTCCTTTGGAGATCCCATTTGCTGTCCATTTTAATTAGTCGTCTACTTAGGAGCTTGTCAAAAATCAGTAGTTAACTCTGCATAAATTTTCATTTTTTAAGCGTGTAGAACAAACTGAACTGAAACCAAATGACTACCATTCCTCCTTGAATTTGATGATGTATCACGCTTGAAATAACTTTGTAATTCTCTCCATATAAAACTCCAGTACATTTGTTTCGTGTACCGGGCCACAATTACACAGAGAGACGTCATAATGTATGCATACTCACTGGCACAAAGGTCATTGAATCCGTATTAAGTAATAATAGGCGGTCCGTTGAAGTGTTGCTTATATCCCATGTCCAGTGAAATTGCCGAAAGATGAACCGCGCACACCACTATGACCGTACACGGCATTATTGACCATTGTGCTAGTAAACACGAATACATTATGAAGACTCCCTAGGTACTTGACACCAGGTGCATGAAACAACTGTACTGCAGTGTTATATGGAGAGAATTACAAAGTTATTTCAAGCTCGTTATGTTATCGATATAACTGAGAAATGGTAGTCATTTTGTAGAGTTTAGTTTGTTCTACACGCTACAAAAACAAATTTATGGAAACTTATCTACTGATTTTTAACAAACTCCAAGTTAGACGACTAATTAAAATGGGCATACTATAGTATATTCTCTTCATATGACATGAACGATACCTTCTTTCGTAGCAAGATATATAGAACGGACAGAAAATCATATGAGCAGTCCAATGTGTCCAATGGAAGCATGTTGTTTGTCTTGTCAGACCAAAAGACTGAGGAATGTCCAAGGATCCAACCTTATCTTGAAGATGGATTAAGACGTCGTTAGGCCGAGCCATTACCTTCGCTCGTCATTTGGCCTCGTTATCACCAGTGCTTGCTATACGCAAGACGGATTACACCGGGCTGATCACTGAAGTCAACTCGTGGAAATCTTCTTCAAATAAAGTAACTGTTCCCTATCCAAGTTTAAAGGAGTGCAATTGTTATTACAACATTATCGGTAATTTTGCAGAAACTTTGCATTGCGTATTGTGAAGAAACCTTCAAGAAGGTTATCATCATTCTCCACATATCTATGTAGCCTAACACAAGCATCAGGCCGGACATTCCTTACCCAACGTCCATGTAGAATTCCCACGTGCCTTAACCCTACGAGGCCTGGAAAGCGGGGGGGGGCGCAAATGCCCCCCCCCCCTGCCAAACTTTCTGCGCTATCTCCGAAACAACAAAAAATGGAGAGTTGAAAATCTGTGACTTTATAGCTTATCATATTCGGATCATTTTGAGCCTATTTGCATAACCACCCGAGCAGAGGACCATTGGTAAATTAAAGATGGCGGCCACGTGGGGTACCAGAAAAGTGATGTTTTTTGTCATATTTCTTCAAAATTTGTGCTTTTCCGCGATGACAAGTGGGCAAAACCTATTTTATTTCACATCACATTAATATTGCTAATTTATCATGCTGCTTTTGCGAAGAAATTGCGTAAAAAAATACTCAAAGCGGCCGTCTTGGGGTTTTTTCACAGTGTGGTAAGTTTCAGCCCCCTAGCTCAAGGGGTAAGAAAAGTAATTAGGGAGGGATTTCGTTCCCCCCCCCCCATCCCCCCAGGCCTGGACAGATCTCAAAAAGCCCAGGCCAGATAGAGTTAATAAAATATCTTATTATCACCACACTATTAGCACCAAGATTCAAGCAGTCATAATCTGCATATTTAAATACAAGCTGAAGCTAGATTTCTACAAGAGATAATCCTATCGTACACCGCCAGCATCAAAGATGTAATCAGCCTCAAATCTAGGCTGAAGTCGATGTCTCTCAAACTCTGCGAAAGTGACATATGTTACAACAGGTACAAAATAAACACATTTGACCGCGAAAAAAATAATAAAATTGTTTCTACCATTCATGAGAAAATAGAAGGAATTGATCTTTAAGGTGGTTCATGCCTCAGGCGACGTCATTACACAGGGTTATTTCCCCTGTAATAACTCTTCCAACGTCATATATCGCCTTTTCTGATAAGACAAGTTACCAGGAGAGGTAATGCCGTCGCAAATATTAGAAAACTATAGGGTCACTCAAAGCATTTTATATAAAAAAAAGTAGATCGAAGACCCTCACTTTTTATTTGATTAATAAAAAGATCACATGGTGGGGAAACTGTGTTTAAAATATCAGCATAGGTCACCGGGAGATTTTCGATTTGGGAGAGGGTTTCATAGTTTGAAAATGTAATTTCCAACGTCATACAGTTGGAAGAAATGCCTAATTCATATACAATTATTGCATTTTTGTTCAACTTTCCGGTGTTTCTAAGACCCGTGGAAGTTTCTCTTTATAAATAAACAATACTTGTGGAT